>JAQQAE010013300.1:0-12805 GCA_029823295.1 Pseudamia nigra | reverse complement strand
ACAGTACTGCAGTTTTAGTACCCCCCCCCCCCCCAAAAAAAAAGAAAAGAAAATGTTGTAATAAAACCTACACTCTTGTTTCTAATGATGAGTTGCCAGGTTCCTTCTGACATGAGGTGTGAATGGGAGTGAGCTTCAACACCGGATGTTCCACTTGTCGCCCTAGTTACGCTGAACCGCTCTCCGTGACCTCTGTAACCCCTTTGACCTCTGTGATTTTCAGCTGCATGCGAGCATTCATCAGCCACAACTCACCTGAAGGCAACGTGTGAACACAACAACTACACCAGTATTTGACTGTTTATAAACTGCACACATTTCAGGGAGATGGAGGATTCCTCCACCTCATTATTAGTAAAATGTGCATTTGTCCTTATAAACCAGTTTAAATTTTGATGAGATGTAGAATTTTGTCTCTGAAAACCCTGCTTTACATAAATAATGGCATTTTTGTTCAACTTTGTTAATTTTTCTTTCATTTTCTTAATTTACAATGATTTTTTTTTTTTGCTCTGTTTGTAGAATATTTTCTTAATTGGGTGCTGACTACTCAGTCTTTATTTATTTTTCTATACATGTTTGTATCTGTGCACAGGACACTCATAATTTGGTCTTTTTTAAATCTTAAGCTTTATTCAAAAATTCCCATTGAAATGAATGTATGTGGAATTTCTAAATAAAAGCATCAGTAAATTTGCGCCTTTGAAAAATCAAAGCATAGTATATAACATAGTATATACTGTATTCATGTAATTCATTCAGTGTATTTATTCAGCACTTCTATCTTTTATCTGTTTTAAATAATCTGATTTTTTTTTTCTTAAATTCTCATTGTAATGAATGGGCATAGAATTTCAAAATATAAGTCGCAAAAATTGAATGAAGGCCTTATGACATTTTTTAATATCACAGCATACAGTAATACAGTATAATATAGCAATAGCCAGCTTTTGTAAAAAGTATCTAATTGAAATGAATGCAGCATTTCCAAATAAAAGCCTCAATGGGTTAATGGAAGGAAGAATGGACCCTTTCAAAAGAAAAATATATGGGTGATTTTTCTGTAATTATTCTACATATTTATTCAGCAGTTCAGAAGCTTTCAAATATCAGCAACCACCCAGATTCCTTAAGAGACTGCAAAAGTTTTGTTTGCTTTGTTGATTTACTGCTTCATTTTCTTGCTTGCTGTGATTGTTGTCCACAACACTACATCAAACTGTACAAAACAAGTGAAAATAAGTTTTATCTTTATTTTGATATATGTTGGTATCTTACATTTCAGTCCACAATACATTCAAATGTGGAATCACTTAGAATACGATAAGAAATATACATATTAGATAAGTGTATTATGAATTTTTCATATTATCTCACGTTGTTGCTTATTTTGTTCATTTTCTCATGTATTTCTTTTTAAAAATCTTTTTTCACTTTTTGTTCCCCTTATAAATGTAAGCAGAAAAGACAAAACTAATTCATTAACAATTCATCAGAAACTGAAAATGAAGTTTGATGGTTAATCTTCAGTGCTCAAAATTTCTAAGAAGATCCAGTGATGTTTGACTAAAAACTACCCCCCAGACAAAATTTACACTGTTGACTGCAAACACAATTTGTTTGGATTAAATATTCAAATGCCACATACAGCTGCAGTCAGAAGAGGATTATGTTGAATAGATAAATTTGGTAAATATTTTTTCTATTCCTAAGGTGTTTGTGAGAAAATTACATATTAGTCATAACTGGGATTTAGTTACAATGCACTGAAACAGAAAAATATCTCAAATTTTTTTAGCATAGTAGTATTTACTTAGATTTGTATGGTGGAATTTCTATGAAATGAGTTGTATTTGCATTTTCTTGCTGTAACATGAATCACACCTAATATGAATGGTTGCTGGAAATTGTGTTCAAAGCAACAACATCAGTAGAATATTTAATTTTTTAAACATTTTTAATTTATTTTTACATAAAATATGCCTTTGCTTTTAGTGAACTGCCTACGATTAACAGAAGAATTAATAAATTCTGTGAAAAAGAAATTAATTCAATTCATTTGCTTTATGTGCAAATACTTTGAATATCCTGCCGTGACTTCAGAGTCAGATCCACTAAAGATCCAATTAGAGTGATGAAACACAGGTTGTAAAGCTGGTTGAAAAGAGTTTGAATTGTGGGGCACTGTCATGTTTTGCAGCTACTACAAGGGAAATAACTTGGGAACCAATTATGATAATAAGAATACTTCCTCTGGAAGGCAGTGGAAATAATGAAAGAGGCTTTCCATAGCTTTGTTCTGCTTGATTTGGTGAGTTTGCTGAGGCCGAGATATTCAGAAACAGCACCTTAAGCAGTATTAATAATTTAAAATGAAAGAAGAAAGAGAGAGGGGACATGGGATGCACTGCAGCAGGAGGATTTTTCCTCAACGTGCACTTGATTTCAGTCCGATGCGCTTTTGCACTGTGCGGTATGCCTGTCTGGGTTCACAAGCCAATCCTGCCTCCAGGTTTGAAAACTGCACTGGCCTCTTCCAAACCCCAGGGCAAGGCATTCATATGGCAGACAGAGCGCATATTAGACACATATGGTGCCGACACAGATTTAAGAAATAAGCTGTCATCAAATAATCAAATCATTCATGTTTCAGAGAGCAATAATAGAGGTATGTGAGCAGATCCATCCAGGACCTCTCCTAGTGGGTTGCCTTTGTGTGGACTTGTGCCTGTGGACAAAGGCTCGGCACTGTCTCTTCTCTTTTCTTCTTCATGGTCACACACAAGTAGAGGGAAAGTCATCAAAAAATACAGAACAAACAGATGAATTGTATGCCAAATAGTCATTTGGTACATTAAATCCATTTAAGAGTCACATGTCTGGAAGGGATCATCTTTGTCTACATTAAGATGTCGCAAGCAAGAATAAAATATTAGACACTTTAGTGATGACACTGAATTTTAAAGTTTTTCTGACCACTACAGAATCTCTCAAATTATGAAACTAAATTATTGAAAAATTATTATTATACTAATCATGTAATGGGTGAAGTATGTTTGAAATGTGTGACATCCAGAACTAGTGGATGAAGTCATGTTTTTCCACTAGTCTTTAGTATGTGGCTGTATTCAGACTTGTACTGTAGGTTGACTGCTGATCAATTACCACTGTTCCAGATAGGCACTTAAATTAATTAATTAGAGCCTTATTCAAGCATTGGCTGCATATGATGCACACTATGCAAGCACTAGAAAAGACAAGCCATGGTCCCTGTACCCTGTCTGCATTCATCCCATCAATGTCAACAGATCACAGCATCCTCTCTGAGAAAGCAAGCCAGCAAAGAGGAAAAAGGAGAAAAAAACATGCACCACTCCGCCCACCAAACCCCAGGCTCTGCTTTTTTTAACCCTCGCTTCCACGTCAGCTCGTGCCCCGCCCGTTCTCTGCTCCCCCACCGCCGCATCCACCTTCCACTTGCAACCCAAGGCCATGTGTCCAGGCTGTGCATGACAGCTCGCTACATCCCCTGCCACAAATGTTTTCCCAAAGCATCCACTTCTGTGACCCTATCAGCAGATAAAACCTCCCCCCAACCCCCAATGGAGTGTGCCTCTCACTTTTTTAAATGTGTCAACAATTTCTGGCTGGCTGGCTAGCCACACACTGTGTCGTGGCGATGAAGGCTGTGATTGTGGATTTGTGTCCATGTATGGGTGTCTTTCTGTGTCGGAACTTGCTTCTGTATGTTTGAATATATTTACGTCTCTCTGCTTTTTGCTTTTTTTCTCTGTATAGTGGGGAAAAGCGCCATGTCATTCTTTTACAACTTAATCAGGAGCTACACACAGGAGAGGGCTGCTGCAGCATGGACCTCCCTGATCATGTTAATGAGGTCCCCTGGCTATGCAGTCATTGAAGTATAATTGACTTGTTCGTCTCTTATCTTCCTAATAGACACTCTGACCCACAGCACGTTTATTTTGCTATGAGAAATGTCAAGAAGAATTGGAAGTTTCCTCAGCATGCCCATTAAAACTGAAGGCATGCCACCCTGTCTCAGGCCAAGCAGGGCTGCTATTGGCTCCTTGCCTCATTATGCAGATGCCAAACGTAAATAAATGATTTGCAGATCACTGCTGCCCCCACCATTCCCCCGATGCCCTCTTCCCAAACTCTCCTCTGCAGGGATGGGAAAGGAGGACAGGAGGCAGGAGGGAGGAGAGGAAACAATCAACCATCCAGTGAGCTCCATGATGATTTGTTCATGTGAAGCAACATAAATAACGCATAGGTAGTAATTATAATAGGACATGTCCCTGACTTGAAAACCTGGCGAAGCGCATTGATGTTGTTACAGCTTTGTATGTCTCCTGGCTTTCAGGACCCATCAGACTCAACCAGGGCTGTGTGTAATGTCGGAATAAGCACTGGGCGAGGCTGAACCAGTGACTGTGGAAACTCACACGCTTGTGGAAATGAGGGGAAACATCTGTGCATATCAGTAGCTGCATGTCCACCATGTCTTCTCCGGCTAGTCAGAGTCACAAAGAAATTGCCTTTGCATAGAAAGTGTTCTTTGCTGTTACAGCAGCCTGATTCCTGCATGTTACAGTTTTCATATTTGCCTCATCCTTTGGTGGAAGTTGGAAAACTGGCATGAACTGCAATGCAAATATGTTGTGCATATGTGGCTGTAGAGTCTGGAAATGATCTAATTTCCCCAAAATAACCTCTCACTCCTCCATGAAAAATATTACGAGGCAAAAAAAATAGATATTTTTCAGCTTGAATGAATTCTAATGCCTATTTTTTATCTGTAAATAAAATGTATTATGAAAAAAAACCTAACTGACAATATAATCTGAACAATATAATCTTAGAAGTGAATAGACAATTTAAGAAACTGAACAAAAATAATGATGAAATTGTCCCTCATATAAACAAAACATTATAAAAATGATAGTAAGTTGAACAAAGTATACTGCCAAAAAAAATTAGAGGAACTTGTTTGTTCTATTCTATTTGTATAGCGGCAATCATAATCACTGATTATGTCTACGCGCGTCACAGTTTGAGGCTGAGACCTCATGACTATACAGGCAGAGAATCATTTTGCATTCACAACTATGGACAATTTAGAGTAACTAATTAACTTAGTACATGTTTTTAGTTGTGGGAGGAACCCGGAGAACCCGGAGAGAACATGCAAACTCCACACAGAAAGGCCACACCACCTGGTGTTGGGATTGAACCCAGGACCTTCGAGCTGTGGGGCACGAGTGTTACCCACTGCACCACCATGTTGAAAAGACATCAAATCCCAAGGGGAAAAATAACTATGCTAGACATCTATACTGATATAGACTGGGTAATGTGTTAGGAACAAAAAGATAGAAATGAAAATAATCAACCCACAGAAGGCCGAATTCAAAAACACACTAAAAATCAAAGTGAAAAAATGATACAGTAGTAGGCTGAGGAGAAACCTGGTGGCAGATGGACTGAAACATAAGGAGCCAGAGGTGACACCAGAGGTGTTCTATTGGATTTAGGTCCTGTGAGCATGAGCGCCAGTCAATGGTATCAATTCTTCATCCTCTAGGAACTGTCTGCATACTCTTGCCACATGAGGCCACTCATTGTCTAGGACCCACTGGACCAGCGTAGGGGTTGACAATGGGTCCAAGAATTTCATCCAGATACAGTAGGTAATGGCAGTCAGGGTGTCGTTATCTAGCATGTAGAGGTCTGTGTGTCCCTCTATGGATATGCCTCCTCATATATTCATAGCTTCTCCAGACCCTTTCACGTCTGTCACATGTTCAGGATGGACCTAATCTCATCTGTAAAACACGCAGGGCAGATTTGCTAATTCCAATGTTCTGTGGCAAATGGCAATCAAGCTCCACAGTGACGCACTTTGTGGTAGACAGTGAGTACAGAACCCACTAGAGAACATCAAGCCCTCAGACCACCCTCATGAACTCGCTTTACGATCGTGTGGTCAGAAACATTGACACTAGTGGTCTGCTGGGTGTCATTTTTTTAGGGCTATGGCAGTGCTTACCCTGGTTCTCTTTGTACAAAGGAGCAGATTCCAGTATCTGCTGGTGGGTTAAGGACCTTCTACAGCCTAACTTGTGCTGGGAGACACATCAAACCTTCTGACAATGTATTGATGTGTCATCCTAGAGGAGACAGACTGCCTGCTTAACCTCTGTAGGGTGCAGGTATTGCCTCATGTTACCAGTAGTGACACTGACCCTAGCCAAATGTAAAATTAGTGAAAAACAGTCAGAAAAAATGAGGAGGGAAAAATGTCAGTGGCCTCCACCTGTAAAACCATTCCTGTTTTGGGGGTTGTCTCATAGTTGCTCCTCTAATGTTGTGATTTAGACAATGAAACAATGAACATCTCCAATGAAATCTGTACCTTTTTGCATGATGTTTGACTCTGATTTTTTTATTTTAATTCTCCCAAACATTACAGTTCATTACAAGTCACATAGTAATGAAAGAACATATAAAAACAGCATCTCAAAATGTTCAGTTTCTTATGGTCAAAATATCTGCAGCTGCAATGACGATTCATCCATATTTTCTGTTCAGGTCAAGACCAGAAAGCTTCATGTTTGTCTCTGTGTATGTTTTTAAGACTTCTTTTAAAACTTTCAACCTTGTGCTGCTGAAGGATTTTTTATACAATTAGTTTCAAAAAACAGCCTGAGGGGTCAAATAACAAATGCAGACTGGTCACTCAGGTACACATTTTACACTTCAATTCACTACTCACATTTTCAAAAATAAACAATCAAATAAAAGCCTGGAAATTTGTGAAAGACAACATTTTGTGACAACACCGGTGCTGCAGAAATTAATTGGAATCCCAGTGTGATTCATTTAATTAAAAGTGAACTTTGAACCGCCACTGAGATGAATGCAAATGAAAGGTAGGCATTGAGCTAAACCTATTCTTCTATTGGGACTGCACCATAAATAGGCTGTTTCCTCTGCTCTGTTTTTTTTTTCACCATTACTCCAATTGTAGGATACTCATAGCTGAGAGAGGGGCTATGTGATGGAGTATGACCGCTGTCACAATACAGACAACAGAAAGGCTTGGTGAAAAATGTAATTTCCCCTCCTCTGTGGAGCGGCAGCAAGGGAGGAAAATGAAGGCGGCAGAATTATTTGCCTGTAACTACTAGAGCTTGTGGTAATTACAATAATGATGTCTCCAAGTCAAGGCAGAGCCAGTGCTGCGATCACACTGAAGCTGATAACAGAATAAAAAGTCATGGGACGAACAGTCAGAGTCAGCTCATCAATGCAACATAAATATGGGAAAATGATCCTTAAAAAAATAAGATAAAAATATTACAGTTGTTGGCATTTCTAAGAGATGATTATCATATTGTTATTATTTTGACATGTATAATATGTCACTTATATGACTGATCATATGATATAGTATTTAATTCTTATTTGTTCAGTCATGTATTTTATTGATTAATTCTACTTAAAAATGTGTTTAAATTCATGTTTTTTAATGCTTCATGCTTGATGTGCAGCACTGAACAGACATCTGAAGCAGGTTTGTACATGACGTTTTTGACCATTTGAAATCTTGAAGAGTTTCTCGTGGTCAACAAAACCTGAGTTAGTATTATCTAAAGATTGGGACCCACTGCACAACTTTCACAATCATTAGCAATTTTTAAAATACTTGGAGCACACATTAATTGATGACTGAAAGATGCTTAAGGACTGTGCCTGATGACAGAACTACATGATTTGTCAAACCAGCTGAACACATCAAACTCTCATGCAAATGCTTGCCACCTCCACAAGAGCCACAGTTTAACAGGTAAACAAGCATGGACATTAAATTACTCAGTGGTGTTGTTGTTTACGTTGATTCTGCTCTGAGAAATCCAAGACGAAAAATAAAGGTATAGCTCGTTGCTGTTTTGACATTCCCACTACTTCCTGTCGTCTTCATCTCCTGATCCTATTTCCTGTGTCCCATCTAGTCTTTCTCATTGGTTGTTGGCAACACATGTTTGCAGCTGCTTCTGTAATCAGTCCACACTGCCCTCACTCTGCTGTATCCAGAGTCAGTACAAATAATTCAAACATATTTGATTAACTGCAACTGAGGTCGGTTCAGGTCTGTTCACCTCACACACTAACAGATTTATGTGCCATATATTAGTTATGCCATCTGTCGCAGGTAAATTCAGGCAAAATATCTTGTAGTGTCCCCAGACAGATATATACTGTAAGGTCAAAACTACTGGGACACGACTGTTGCACCTACAGAAAGTTTGACATCCCCTTCCAAATCCACAGGCGTGTTCTTCAGATCTGAGCTGCTCCACTTTTCAGTCGTAATGAACTAAAAGACAAAAAGCACAGCAGTTTCTCTGATTCTGTAATTATATTATGAACTATTAGATACGGAATCAAAGTCTTCAGTGTTTCACTGAGAAATATTCTTAAATTGTTGCTTCAGACAGATTCAGACTCTCTGGAATGTTCTTTTTACACCTTGTCATGATACTAACCTGTTACAAACTAACCTCGTTCACTGTTACATGTTCCACCAGGTGTGTTTTGTTGAGCATTCCTCAACAGCCTTTTCTTGCAACTGATTCACTTATTCATTTTCTTAACAGATTCATTTATTCATTGCTGCTAAAAAAGCAGCAATGACTAAAATATGAACTGAATATCTGAGAAAATGAAGAAAGATGAACAAAAACTATCAGCATTATGAACGCATTTTGTATGTTTTCCTCTGGTTCCTCTGGTTCTTTTTATTATGTCATTTACTTTTATCAAAGTCATTAGAAGATTTTTTGCAAATACTAAATAACTTGTGTCTGCATTGAAGGAGTGGAGTTTCTAGGGTGGCAACCAGAGTCCACACCGTGCTATATGTATCTGCTGAAGTATCTACTTTGACATTTTGACCCCAGATTAGCTCAAATTCTTCAGGACAGCCTTGGTGGTGATACATGAAAAGTTGATGTCATTTTGAAGAAAGAACAGTGCATTAAGATCCTGGAGGAAAACATCAAACAGGCTACAGAAAAACTGAGCATTGTGCAGTTTAGGACCTACGTACCATGAAGATCCAAAGTAAACTGTAATTTCGATCTAGAAATGTGTCCTGGACACTGGTGTGAATCTTGTGGACTTACCAAACCAGAATCCAGACCTAAATCTAATTGAGGATTTATGGAAGGAACTTAAAATTCATGTGATGATAAGCAAACCTTCTAACCTGAGAGACTTGGACCAGAATTCTTGTAGGGACACAGAAAACTTGTATCTAATTACAGGAAGTCTTAGGAAATGCTTTCAAAGCAAGGATGGTACATTTCTAGTGTGATATATTTTCAAACAGATGATTATTTCCTTTTTTGAAAATAGCATGTTCTTGCAGTTTGACATGTTCAAACAAGCTAATAAGCAGCTGAGGCTAAAGTGAGACAAACACCAGCACAATGTGAACAATGTAAGTTATATGAAAAAAATATTGCTCTAGGCTTGATTATTTTGTTCATTCTGCTAACATTCTGTTTTTTTTCCTCATTTTGTTCTATTTACAATACAACAAAATAAATATATGAAATGATTACAGATAGTAATGTAAAACGCCTGTATTGTAAATACAAAATACAAAATAAAATAATGTCAAAGATGCCTGTATTTAAAGACTCATCATCACAACAACCTACCGATAATTTAAATGCTCTCCTTCTTTTCAGTCTATTCCATGTTCACTCATTTTTTTCTCCCTCAACCAGCATATACAAAACCAATAATTTAGCATAGAATAACAAACATGATTAGCATATCTTTTATTTCTAAAATGATTTTTGATTAAGCACTAAAAACCACACATTGTCACCACACTGAAGTGTACTCGAGCATTAGCTTGTGTGCAACATTTCTGAAGTGCCATTGTGTTTCCTCACTTGTTGTGTACCATACTAACTCTCTATTTAACACACAAACAATTAAGATAGATGCAATTAATGCAAAATAGATGAAGCAGAACTGGTGAAAAGAAAGGCATAAAGAAAACAGGACAATGGTGGCATAATATTGGCTGAAAAACACATTATATGGACCTCAATATCAGCTCCAACTTCATACACACAGTAGATACCTGAGGCTGAAGTGTATAATTCAAATCAAAAATATAAATCTCTTCTTTCAGGTGCTCAATGTGAAAGTCTGTAACTGTATTTTATTTTGCAGAGACTGCTTTGTAATTAGGTATTCGAGCCAAGGCCACACTGCCACTGTCTACATCGCCACTTCTAATTACGCTAAACTGAATAATTTTTTTCTCCTTTTAATCCCCAAATTACACCCTAATCAAGTAGTATTTTATATTCGGAGCAGTGACAGCAAGTGACACTGATAGGCAGCTCTTAATAACATAAGCACATCAAAATCAAAGAGCTACTCGACTTGCCATCGATGTGATTTGTCCTTTAAACAGGCAGGCATATATACAGTACGGTGCAGAAGTCTTAGGCCACGTTGTGTTTGTTGTTAATCAGATTATAGTGCTGATACACATACATTTCTCAATCACAATAAAAACAGAATTAAAAGGAAATATAAAACATATACAAACACTTCAGAGTTGATTCTGATTTGAAGATGGGATGAGTGACAGTCTCTTCTAATTCGCAGAATATTTCATTCTGAATTGAGTTAGGTTTAGTGATAGCATTAATGCATTGTGATGACGATTGTGTTTATAAAAAAAAAAAAAACAGGACCACCTTTGTATTATTTTTGGTATCAACTTTGTATATACTGTGTATGTAGTATGCCACATGAAGTGCCTAATCCAGGCCCTTCTATGAACCATGGGATGTAAGATCAGTAAAAAAAAAATTCTATTACAGTCAAGACGAGCAGCAGATCATTTTCTGAATTATGCCACTATTTACATGTATAATGTTGTCAATTTTAAAGATACCTTCACAAGTCAAGAGAGTGTACAGCTATTCTAAAAGTGATTTAATGTAAGATGGAAAGTCCGTAATTATAAAGACTCGAACCTTCGCATTTAAGTCATACATGTCATATCTTTGTAACTTCTCTTCACAGTCTGGAGTCTGGATCTCAACACGAACACATCTGTAGTGATTTTCACCTCTTTACTACTTCATTCTCCAAGAAAGAGAATAACTTTGCTAAGGTAGTGTCCATATTGGTGCATATATCACATGAGGTGTATATGGTGGAAAGTCAATACTCTTTAAGATGACTATGATTCATGTATATGCACCAGCCATTGAAGCTGAAGAGGAAGTGAAAGGCAACTTCTACAACCAGTTCCAGGAAACAGTGCGCAAAGTGAAGAGATATGAACACCAAAGTTAGGACCTGCAATAACCACATGGCACTGGAGCAAGAAATGACAATGACATCCGACATGCAAATCCACAAACGAATATAAATCTCACCTGATCAGAGAACAAAGAACCAGATAAACCATGCCTTGACCAGAGGGACATGACAGATGACTGAACAAAAGTGCCAAAAGAAGACTGGATACATTCCAAGCGAAGTGCCTGCGACGAATATACAAAATTACATTGGACACAGCATGTGAGGAATGCAGCCATCACTGTAACATGGCCCTTGACCAAATTAAACCGAACGAAAAAGAGGTCACCCCAGGAGAGGCTGCTGTGGCTCAGTAGGTAGAGTGGGTCATTCATGAACCGAAAGGTTTGTGGGTCAATCCCTGCCTCCTCTTGTTTGCAGGCTGAAGTGTCCTTGAGCAAGACACTGATCCCCAAGTTGCTCCCTTTGAGTGTCACTGGTGCATGGGTGAATGGAAAAAGCAGTGTAAGCAAACATGGAAGCTATATGCAACACTCAGTTCAAGGGGGATAGGTGAAGGTGTGGATATGGTGGAAAGTCCACTGAGCTGTTTCACACAAAACTAGATGATATTTTACTTCTTTTTTTTTTTTGACACACAAACTCTTTTGTTGGTGAAATAGTCCTTTAAATTGACAAGTACCTTACATATTTGTAAATAATGGCATTATTCAAACAGGTCCAGAAAATTATATGTCCAGAAAAATGGAATAGACGCCTGTAGGCCATACAGGTCGAGTCAAACAAGTAAACTGAAGAAAATTAACCTTTTTTTATTATTTATATAAAGCAGGGTTTTAGAGACCTAAACTGACATGAATAGACCTATGATTAAATGTAGTAAAATATACCAAACTATGACTAACTAAATAAGCAAAAAATAAACAATAAAGCTGCAACTTTGAACAAAAATCTGATAAATAAACCACAGAATGAACAAAAAACAGTACACAGTAAAAAAAAAACACACACACACAATTAGTAAAAATGCAAAACTAGGCAACAAAAAAATTATGAAGAACATTGAACACAAAACCAAATAAGCCACACAATGTGCACAATGAACAAAATAATCCAATTAAATCCAATTAAATGAACAAAAATTAACAAAATAATGAATAACGCTGAGTTAAAAATCATCAGAGCAAGCAGCAAAATTAACAGATTGACCGCGTATATATAAAAAATGCAAAAAGTTAACATGAAAACAAAAGGAGCAAAAATTAACAAAATGCACAAAAAATAATGAAGGCATTACCAAAAAGGAGCAAAGACAGAACAAGATAATAAAGTTGATTAAGAAATATCAGAATCAGAATCAGAATGATCTTTATTGCCAAGCATGCATACACATACAAGGAATTTTACTTGACATTAAGGT
>JAQQAE010013299.1:0-12805 GCA_029823295.1 Pseudamia nigra | reverse complement strand
GAGAGCAAGCCAAAGGCGACAGGGGGGAGGAAAAACTTCTTTTAACAGAAGAGAAAAACCTCCGGCAGAACCAGCGGCTCGGGGTAGGCGGCCATCTGCCTCGACCGGTTCTAAAAAGAACTGAAGAAGCTTCCTGGGTAGCTAGCGAAATGTCTTCAAGCCAAATTTCCAGTCCACTCAACAGAAGGAAAACCACGCCTAGGATACCATGACCGGGATGACTGAGAACCTTCACAGACAATAAAAAGGAACAAATCACCAAACTGAACAAAAATGAACAAATACCTTAAAAATAAATATAAATGTTCTATGCATTTCATTTTTTGTTCACCTTCTTGATTATTTATTCATTTTGGTCATTCTTGTTCATTTCATTTATTGCATTGTTCATTTTGACTACAGTGGAACCCCGAATAACGAACGCTTCTACCAACAAAATTTTCTGGTAATGAAGAAAAAATCGGCCAAAATTGTGTCCCAGCTAATGAAAAAAATTAGCATTACAAACGAGATAGATCCGGAAGTGAGACTTCACCCGGAAGTGAGACTTCTATCTCGGCCGTGTTAAACGTCAACATGAACTCTGTACCGTATATTTGCCTTTTTTCACCTAAAATACTGCTTCATTTTGTTTTTCATCATGGGACCTAAGAAAAATGGCTGTCTCTGTCTCATCCTCCCCCGATAAGTGTCTTTATAAATCAATAAATGTGCACGTACGGGTGTTTAATATATACTTTATACGGGAGTGTTTGGGGGTCCAGAACGGATTAATTGGTTTTACATGTATTCCTATTGGCTCCGGCTAATGAATGATTCACCAAAAGAAGGTGATGCCGGAATAGATTAAATTCGTTAGCCGGGGTACAAATGTATTTTCTTGATTATTTTGTTTCTTCCTTATTTGCTTTATTAGAGCTTATTTTGTTGCTTATTTTGTCCATTTTGCAGATTTTCTTTATTACCTTGCATTTCTCATAAACGTATGTGAAAAAAGGCACAAATGAACAATTCCATAAAACACAAAAAATGTGCTTAATCGTCAAAATTTCCCAGAGGATTCAGACAGGCCTGACTAAAATACTCTCCTTAATATTCAAACAAGCCCTCATTCTTGTGTAAGAATATAATAAAACCTCTGACTACATAGTAAAGGTAATGGATATTTGTCTTCAATCAAACACCCTATATGGTCCTGATGTCCTCAGGGTTTCTCCTGTACCCAGACAGTCCCGCAAAGATGGAGACGACATCTCGAGAGGCTTTCTGCTTCAAACCCACCCCACAAAGCAGAGGCAAAGGTTTGTGGCCTTATCTTCTCCAGGACACTGAACCTTATCTGTGTTCAGATTACTCCTGTGTTGTGTTTCTGTATAAGTGTTAGAACTCTGAGTCAGGGCACACGCCGGGCTGAGTGTTTCCTTCTGGAAGAATTTGATTCCATGAGTCTCAGGGCAGAAATCAGAAAAATGACTGACAAGTGATTCTTGAGTTGAAACTTTATACAATTATACTCAGTTACAATGAGTTGTTCAATTCTGAGCACGTCGTACAACCTCCATTCCAAAAAAAGTTGGGACACAGTGAAATGTAAATAAAAAAGAATGCAATGATTTGTAAATCTCATAAACCCATATTTTATTCCCAATAGAACATAAACAACACATCAGATGTTAAAATGGAGACATTTTACCATTTCATGGAAAATATTAACTGCTTTTGAATTTGATGGCAGAAACACTGGAACAGCGGCAACAATAGGTTGAAAAAGTAATTGGTACAAATCAAAAACATTTGGGCATTTGACAACTAATTTGATTAACTGGTAACAGGACAGTGACATGACTGTGTATAAAAGGAGTATTTTAGAGAGACAGAGCCTCTCAGATGTAAAGATGGGCGAAGGTTCACCAATCAGTGACAAACTGCATCTAAAAATTGTGGAACAATTTCAGAAAAATGTTCCTTGATGTAAAATTGTGAAGACTTTGAAGATCTAACCATCTGTAGTGTATAAAATCATAAAAAGATTCAATGAATCAGGAGGAGGTCCACGGTCACAACTTGATGCTCATCATCTTTTGGCCCTCAGGTGGCACTACATTAAAAATACACATGATTGATTGATGATGATGGGAAATCACTGCATGTGCTCAGGAATACTTTCAGAAATCACTGTCAGTGAACACAGTTCACTGTGCAGTCTACAAATGCATGCTAAAGGGACCATTTGTAGTTGTGGAGATTTTAAGAATAATGCCAGCTCTTAAAACCTGATGGAAATCTACTACTCTGAGAGCAGATGAGGTTCTAATGAGAGAATTTCCACACATTGAGCTCCACCTGCCGGTAACAGACCAGTGAAAAGTCATTGTTGATCCTCTAAAAATAAAGAAATGAGGACAGAACTCCGCAAAGCCATACAGTACATTGACATCGGCATATCATCAAAATATTCTAATGATATCGACTTTATTTTTGAATACTTAAGAGTAAAAATTCTACATATCCCTTTAAAGTTGTATCTTGCAAAGAGATACAACTATACGTGAGCATAATCCAGAAATGCCGCCGTCTTCTCTGGGCCAAAGTTCATTCCAAATAGTCTGAAGCAAAATGCAAAACTGTTCTGTGGTCAGAAGAATCAAAATTTGGAATTGGGGCAGTAACAGATATAACAATAAATTCATAATTATGGTTATTGTGAACTATATACTCAAGGGATTTAATAATGCATCACTACACTTATTTGGAAGATAACAGATGTAGTTTGTCTTCCAAAAAAATAGTGTTGCGTTATAAGTGTAATTTAGATCATGATATTTACTAACGGCACTTTATCTTATGATCAGAGCCCATAATGATCAGAATTTGCCCTTTTGATGTTGTTAAAGCAGCTTATGCCAAATGAGTAAAATTGTAAAGTGTCCACAAACCAGAGAGAAAATTGCTGTACAGTATTTTCCGGATTAAAACTCGTGTTTTTTTGCATAGTCTGGCGAGGGGAGCAACAAACAGATCAGAGTGACTTGTATTTTGAATAAAGTCGACTACAGGGTGTTTGACACACTGACAGCCGCTAGAGGCGGCGAGCTGCAAACGATCCCTTCTGCGGCCGCACGCCTGACGAGTGTTCCCCGAAAAAATGCGACCTGTTCTGCAGAGCGACTTATACACGTTTTTTCTTCTTCATTATGCATTTTTGACTCGTGCGACTAACATACCGGCGCGACATATCGCCCGGAAAATATCGTACATAATTTTTGTCTTTGTGATGCTCATGTAATTCTTGCCTTTTCATGCTTTTTACATTGTTTTAATTTCATCATGTTTGTTACATTTTTATGTCTTTTAAATTTTAAACTTTCACTCTTTACACCAGGATAAAGGATTTGACATTTATTGTGATAATTATCAGTACCAACTGATATGAACACTTTTACTATAACAACATTTTTGGAGCTCATTGATGTTTTTTTTCCTTGTTATTTGAAACCAACAGGTATTTTGCATTTTGTCACTTTACCGATGACAGTTATGGTGAACATGCCACTGCTATTACTTACAGAATAAATAACCTGTTTGAACCCAGTATATTAGACTGTAATAAATTCCAAAGTATGAAGTTACTCAGTACTTAAGAAGTTGTTTATGAGATTTTTTTTAACTTTTACTCAAGCACTATGATTATAAAGTAACAGTACTTTTCCTTGACTACTGTTTCTGTTGACTCCACCCACCAATGATCATGAATAACTGTAATGTGTTTCCTTCTCTTGACATTTAAATCTGCCATTTACAGCACACTTCACTTGTTTATCCATTGATATCCCTCATGCTGGCAGATCTGGCTTTTCGTACTTTGCTCCTTTTAGATAAGCTACATACTGTCCTCTGATTCAAGAGCTTCACTCCCCTTGGAGATTCTACAACTTTATTATCTAACACTTTTTATGAGTCTTGTAACTGTTTTATTCATTTCCTGTCTATTGTGTTGCCTGTTCCTGTCTGCTGTCTGTGTTTTGTGTGTTTCTTGCCCTCAAGTCTTTTTTTGTACAAATTCATTGAGACTGTCTGTCTAAATAAAGATTACATAAATTACAAATGTTTGCATGACAAAATGCCAAGCCCTCCTGCTCCTCACCTAAAAGTTCACAGGCTGTCTAGTGTCTTACAAACTGAAATTAAAGGTGCAGTGTGTAAGATTTAGGGGGATGTATTTGCAGAAAACAAATATAACAGGCATAATTATATTTTTACTAGTTTAAAACACATGAGAATAAGAATCAGTGTATTTTTTTCTTCCCTTAGAACAGAAGTTTGCAGCCAAAAATGTTGACCCATTAAATCAATTAAAACCACCTCTCCCAAATAGGAGCAGCACCCAAAATTATTTTGTTGGTGTTGCTAATTTTAAAATTTTGTTTTTATTTTGTTCCTCTTCTGGGTCATTATCTTAGCTTTTCTTATTTTTTTTTTTTATACTGCTTATTATTTTGCTCATTGTGTTTGTTGTTTTTGTTTTTGGTTCATTACGTTATTTATTTTGGTCACTTTGTTTTTTTGTAATTTTTTTGTTCATATCGTTATCGTTTCATATCGTTTTGTTCATATCGAATATCATTCAAATTCTGTTTATTATATTGTTCATTTTGCTTGTGTTTGTTCATTTTGTTTATTTTTTATTAATTTTGAATTGTTTTATTTAGTATTTTATTATTTTGTATCATTTTTATGTTTTGTTCATTTTGTATATTTTTGTTCATTTTGTTTCATTTTGTTCATTACAATACTTTGCTTTATTTTCTTTGTTTTTTTGTCATTTTGTTCCATTTTAATATTGCACTACTTTGTTTCATTTTATTTGTTATTTTTCTCATTTTATTTAATTGTCCATTATTTTCATACAGTTTTGTTCATTGTCTGAATTATATTGTTCACTTTCTTGATTATTTTGTTTGTTTGCTAAATTTTTTTCTTGTTTTTATAATGATTTGATTGTTTTGTGCTGCTTTTCAGTTCATTCTTTAACATTGTGCTTTTTTTGCTCAATTTGTTGATTATTTTGTTCAGTATTTGATGCCTTTTGGATTTCTTTTTTATTTCTGCATTGTTTCTTGATCGGTAAAACATGAGAAAGTGATAACTCTGTTTTTTCATTATATTCATGCTCTTCAGTTCACAAGTACAATGCAAATCAGGAATCTCAACATTTCCATCAGTCAACCTCAAGAGCTGAGAGCAGAAGCAGCAGCAGTCATGGGAAACCAGGACAGGACGATCAAAAAGACGCTGAAACTGGAGTGTCAGCAGATGAACCAAAACAGGAGCCAACAGACATGAGATCTCAGTACCAGAAGGATTTCCCTCCTCCATCTTCTTGCCGCAGAAGGAGAACACCTGCCCTCCCACAACCAGACAACATTGGCATCAACCCAGCGTTCAGGTGAGAGAGCGTTTACTAACATCACAGCGTCCTGAGCAAATAAAACCTCCACCTTTTGTTTGAACACTGAGGAAGGGGATCAAAGTCACAGAGCCATAGGAGAACAAAATCAGTTTTAGTATTTATTATCACAGCTAGTACCACCAACTTTGAACACAAGTTATGGGTCTGCATGTCTGTTGAGTGCTTTGTACTAGTTAATTGCACATCTCTATATGGAAAATTTGAGCGCTGAATAATTCATTGACAATTTTAAACGGAGCCATTTTTGTTCAATTAAGAAAATGAAAAAAAAAAACCAAACAAAATAAGCAATGAAACCACCAAAATGGATGAAAAATTTACAAAATAATCAAGAAAATTAACAAAATAAGCAACAGAATGAAACATACAACATACATGCAAGAAAATGGACAAAGCTAAAATACGATCGACAAAACAATCAAGAGAATGAACAAAATAATTTAGAAAATGCACAGAAATTTAAAAAATGAATAGAAATGAACAAAAAATGAATAAACTAATGAAGAAAATGAAAAGAAGTAATATAAAATGAACAACAATCCAGAAAATGAACAAAATAAGCAACAAAGTGAACAAGAGAATCAAGAAAATGGACAGAAGTTAAGATAAAATGAACATTTTATCTATTTATTTAAGAGAAAGTGCATATTAATGGACATATACAACTATATATGTAAATATGCTCAGATTATAGGCCATGGCAGGTTGGTGGAACAACATCAAAAACAGTAACAACAACAAATACAAGATACACAGTAACAAAATGCATTAAATAATTAGGAAAATGAACGGAAATAACATAAAATTAATAAAATAATAAAGAAAACGGACAAATAATGCTATAAAATAAACAAAATAATCCCGCAATGAACAAAAATGTCATTACATACAAAGCAGGGTTTAATGTACCCATTTCCGTGTGAAATCTACACCTTTGCTGCTACTGTGGTGTCATTAAGAGCTCATCAGTGTCTGCACGTTGGTTTACAGGATTGAGTTCAGCACCGTCCAACGCGAGGCTTTTCCTCGTTGGCCCATCACGACCCCCGAGGTGGTCAACAAGCTGAGAACTGTCTCCGCTGGACAAGCAGATGCCACTTTTGAAAGATAGCGCACTGGAGCAAAAAACAGAAGCTGACAGCCTATAAGTGCACTAAAAGTCACTGAAAAGATTACACGACATGTTTCGGAAGAGGTAGAACACAGAGAACTATCTTTGGTCACACTTTAGAATAGGGTATACTGTACATTTTAACCATTAGTTAGTTGCTCATTAGCAGATGTATTTGTACTGGCTCTTTATTAGTCTATGGCTAGGGCAGGGGTCTGCAATTTGTGGCTCCAGGGCCCATGTGGCTCTCTAGCCTCTCTCCAGTGAGTATATTTGAGTTTCTACTTCTACTTTTCATTATAAAGCAACAATACTTTTATTTGAGTACTATTTCTGTTTTCTCTACCCACCTCTGAGTATCATTTTGATGCAAATGTCATGTGACTGTCAGTTGTCATTTGTTTTTTGATCCATGTGTCATAATGCTAGCATTATTTAATATTATCTTTGAAATTTCTGTTACTTTCCCCTGTTTAATCTATTGTTTTTAACTGATGTTGAGAATCTCTATGTTCAGAGGTGCCTTCTAAATAAATTCTGACTCTAATGCAAATACAGTTGCGTTATTAAGTTTACATACCCTGGCAGAATTTGTGAAATACTGTCAGTACTACATAACTACATGATTACTATTTCCAGAAGTTTTGAGTCTTGTCTAGGTGTTGTTTGGCAGATTACAAGTGAGCTGTTTTGTGGCACAGGTGTAGTAATGTCTTTTTTTCAGACAACTCAACCATACAGTGCATTTTTCTTCAAGTGTCTCCTTACTGTGCATCCTGAAACAGCCACACCACTTTTCTGTAGAGAAGCCTGAAGTTATCAGTGGGTTTTCCTTTGCAGCCCAAACAATATTCCTGGCAGTTGTGGTTGAAATGTTTCTTGGTCTGTGGCTTGGTATCAACACAACCTCTCATTTTTCACTTCTTCATCAGAGTTTGAGTTCTACTCACTAATATTCTCAAATCTTTGGATATGATTTTAGAATCCCTTCCTGTTTTATAAAGTTGAACCATCTTCTCTCACATGTCCTTTGGCCATTCTGTTTTTTCCCCATGCCTCAGAGTTAAGCAAAATCAGCATGGCACTGGATGAAATGTGCAGGGGTCAGCGACTGGATAACTTTATATACACAGACACTACACAAGCAAACAGGTCACAGGTGTGGACAGTTACCCTTAATATCCGTTTAAATCTGCACGTGTCAAATTGTGTGTATATTATCAGGCGAAAACTTCAAGTGTATGTAAGCTTTATTTCAGGCCATTTGGATGGTTCCACTTGTCATCATGAGTCAAAAAGAGCAAACAGCTGTGTGACAATAGCTTCACCCGACCACTAACCCTGAAATAAAGAAAAGATAAAATATTTTCTGAAAAATTGACATTATTTCACAAATTCTGCCAGGGTCTGTAAATATAATGAGCACAAGTTAGTGCAAGTTGAAGGGGCTTTTTCCTGTTTATAGTTTTGAGATACAGAATTTTAGACACTTTTATAAAGAAATATATCTTAATTCATTACAGTAGTCCTACAAAGAAAAGTGTTGATCTGTTCATCTTAGTGGACAAACTTCCAGGTACTCTGAGCTAATGATACAATAATGAATGACAGATGATGCACCCACACCAAGGAGAGCAGTGTCTAATGAACTACTGTGAAAACCAGACCATTAACATTTTATATTCGTAAGATCAGAAAGATTTGCAGCCGGCTTGAGGGAAACAATCCACCCAGTGACTCATTACTGAAACCTGATCTACTTAAATGGGCGGTGGTGAGGATCAAACAGCTGCACTGAGACTCAACAAAACATTACATCAATATGTAAATAAAAGCTACCCTTAATAACTTTAACCAAACTCTTGTTTTTTTAAAAAAGACTGAGACACATGTCTGTTTAAAAATAAAGTAATTTTGGGCGCCTTGGTAGCTCAGTTGGTAGCGTGTCTGGCAGTGCACACCCATGTATGGCTCAAGCAGGCCCAGGCTCAAATCCAGCCTGCAGCCCTTTGCTGTATGTCACTCCCCCATGCTTTCTCCTCACTTTACTGTCATGTCCTCACTGTAGCACTGACAAATGAAAAGGCCAAAAATCTTAAAAAAAAAAAATAAAGCAATTTTACAGATACAGCTACTGTAACGCTGACTTTATTTTGCATGGAAAATCTGTCTCTTCAGAAACATTAGGCAAACAATGAAATGACATTTTAGGCATGTAATTCAGTAGGTTATATTAACACACAAATAGAATGTTTTAAATTTAATCTGCTTTATTTGAACTTTAACTCCCATTCATGGAACTGTGGATTTAAAAAAAAACTAACGATGACACCGTGCAGTTAAAGATTGTGATTATTTGATTGTTGTTTTCTATATTAAAAGGCATTTTTACATTATGTCTCCTCATCACTGTAATAACCTCTAGTCATCTTCACCTGGTAAAAAAACATGACTCACTGAAACCTCAAGTGCCCACCTGGTCAAAGTCCAAACAATGCTTTTGTGCAGCGATATGTTTCAGATTTCATGACAGACAATCACTGTATGTACAAAAAAAAAGAAATCATGCAGACTGACCCTTGGACTGAATCAGAATGCAGCAGTCCAGTCCAACCCACATTTAGAAAAAATAAAGATAATACTGGTGGGCAATGTGGCATAAGAAATCACTTGGGTATTTGTGGATCTTCTGACAACAGCAACATAAATCCTCAAACGACAGTGAATGAAAATTATTGGAATGAATTTAATACAAAGTCCTAGAAGATGACAATTTACATTTAGACATGAATTGGCAAAGTCAAATGTCTGAGAAAGACTTGAGTTAAAGTATGCAATGTCAGCTCCTGGTTGACATTATTAAATACACAGTCCATCCTTTCGTCCACCACACAAATCAAAATCTCGACAGTGTAATAAAATCGTATCAGGAACTTAAAAAAAAAAAATCCAATGTGTTCAAAGGGACACATTTTTTCCCTTGTGGAAACTTGCAAACATTTGTTTCATTAATTCTTCCATTACAGCAGGCACACGTAGAATGAATGCATGAAAACATCTGTCACAGACTTCCTGAATGAGATCATGTCTTTGGATTCTTCTACAGTTTGGTGGAGTCTGAACCTCATCTCCTGTCTCTGTGTCTGCTCCTGTCCCCGTATCTCCGGTCCTCCCTGTCTCTGCTTCTGTCCCTGCCATCTCTCCTCCCCCTGCTCCCAGAGTCTCTGTATCGGTTACGGTCCTCCCTTTCTCTTGCTCCTGATCTGTCCCAGTCTCTCCCTCCACCAAAGCCTCCTCCTCCTCGCTCCTGCGTCAGGCCAAACCCCAGGTTAATAGGTTTGCGGAAAGGCCTGTCCCTGCCTCCAAACCGCAGTTGCCCGGACTCTTTCTTCCCTCCCAGTCCGCCGCCAAGCCGCCGCGGCACCCATCCCCTTAACGTCCTCTCCTGCTCATAGTCCACAAACACCTCATGCTGGTCCACCACGAGTTTGTTCGCGTCCCGTCGCGCCGCGGCCACAGCCCGCTCCTCTTTATACTCAATGAAGGCGTATCCTTTAGAAAAGCCTGTGACGATGTCCCGGACCAGCCGGAGCCGCTGGATGTCGCCGTATTTTGAGAACACTTGGTGCAGTTTCTCCTCAGTTGTCTGCGGATTGAGGCGGGCTACGAAGAGAGTTTGCAACGGGTCCCCAACGACACCTTTGTTGGGTTTGTAGCGGGCACACATAGCCCTCCACACGGCACGGTCATGGGGCTCCACGTCCGTGCCATCGATGCTGCCGGCTTTTAGTGGGTCGTACGTCTTTGCGATCGGATTCCACTCACTCATTTTCAGCGCGATATGAAATAACAGGTACTTCCGTTCACGATGAGCGACTTTGTTAAATTAACAGCAGCTCATGTCAAGCTTCTGCCGAATGTTTACCTTTCTAAGAGTTTGCCAACTGAGCTCATATGTGCATCAATAAAAACATTCCGTGACGAAGCGTTAATTGTTCCGTTTCGAAGGTTCCTACTGAGGTCGAGTTATGGATGTCACCAAGTTTACAAAGACGCAACTTAAAATGTGCTCTACAGACCTAAGAATATACAGTATATTCACTACCTGGGATATATGATCTTTATGGGAAAGTTTGTTTGCCTATGTATTATTTGGTTCACTAAACTTTCTTTAAGACACATTCCAAAAATGAGGACTATAGATTCAAACTGCCAGTTCACATTAAAAAAATAACTAATAATATACTTCCTGATACGGAGATGTCACATCAACATTTTATAACTTTCAGAGTTAATGCTGTTTTTTTCCATTTACATGAGCATTTGTAACTTAAATGTTGCCAATATTTACATTTTACATCTCTGAGAATTATCTGCCAAGTCAAGCAAAGCAGAAGATTTTCAGGGCCTTAAAGTCAGCCTCAGGTCCTAGTCTGTTCTGTTTAATTATTACGCGACCACAGACTAGTTTGACTGACCTTGACAAACACGATGCATTAAATAAATTCAAAATTGCAACAAATATGAGGTTTCTTACAAAATATTTAATGAAAGTGAAAAACATCTGTCTGAACACTAATTCCATAATTACAAAATCACAAGGATGCTATGATATCACTGCTATGTACAGTTATATCTGCCATTAATAATTTACATCTTTCACAATGTCAAACTGCTTCACAAAGGTGACTTTCTCAGTACATTTCAAACACCAGTTATTTTGAGTGCATGGATTTCAACAGTACAGCAGAACATGTCTCAGTGTGAACAGAACACATTTGGACTACAGTCACTCTGCTCGGCTCCTCGACATCACTGTTTGTCGTTACATGTCCTCCACACTCCATTTGTAAGCGGCCTCCTGGCCTGCTTTTTTGTCTGAAATCCTCATGTAGCGTTTCTGTTCAAAACCATTTGACCTGTAAGACATAGTAGAGAAATTCACTGTCAGCTCTGAGCCAGCTTCCTAACTAACTGATTGTAAACAAAAAACATGTTACATTTCATAAAAATGTATTAACTGTAGTGACCTTTCACAAAGTCACACAAGCACGCTATACCTGTCAACTCCATCCCATCGATAACCTGGCTGAATGTTGAAACGGTTTGGAGGTGGAGCCGGGCCTTTATACCGAGGTTTCTCTGAAAACAAAAAGGTTCATTTTTAAAACCATTTTACTATATTCTCAAAGTCAACTTAGAGGACATGCCTCATCTATTTTACCTTTAACACCTTGCATCTTTGAACTGCGGTCCTTTTTCCGTCTGAGCATGGCAGCCATTGGGTCTCCCTCTCTTTCCTGTTCTCTCAACATTCGGTCAAGATCTTCATCATCGCAGTGGCGTGCAAGAGGCTTCTGGGCTTCATGCATGGCATCCTCCAGTTTCTGCTGCTGCATCTGGCTCTGGGCCAAGCTATAAACACACATACAGCATTAGTGATATGGGTTGTGTCAGGAAGGGCATCCGACGTAAAAACCTATGCCAGATCAAACATGCGAATCATTGGTATTTCGCTGTGGCGACCCCTGAGGGGAGCAGCTGAAAGGACAACAACAACAACAGCAACAGCATTAGTGATATAAGTGAATACTGTCATTATAGCTTGAATCCTTAGGATATATACAGGAAACACACCCTCTTCCCCACTGAGCATATTTTTCATCTTTTGCTGCTTTTTCTCCAGCTTTCTTCTTCTGTTCTTCTCTTTCTGTGTCCAGATCTCTTTTTTTACCACTCTTGTCTCGAAAAATAGTGTGGGCATTACGGGATTCATCTGGTAAGAGCAGACAGACAAATGCAAAACGTTGTCAAATGTTCATTCATTCTGGTGAGCATTTAAGCTCACCAGACACACTTGTGTCAGGAATTATCTGTGAAGTATCTTAAAATAAAAACACAAACCAACCTTCTAGTGGTTGATTGTTTCTGTCCCTACGTCTGTTTTCTTCCTGCTCTTTCCTCAGAACTTCCACAGAAAGCAGACCTGCCCTTCCACCAGAAAGCATCCTTGGCCCCTGAAAAGGAAAATAAAAAACAAACATTTCAAACTAATCAGATACAGGCTACAAATCTTCGTATAGCGTCTGTAAATATTCTCTGTCATCCAGGTCATGGTATCCAAGGCATGTGGTTTTCCTTCTGTTAACTGGACTGGAAATTTGGTTTGAAGACGTTTTGCTACCTATCCAGGAAGCTTCTTCAGTTCAGTTCAGTTCTTCAGT
>JAQQAE010013298.1:0-12806 GCA_029823295.1 Pseudamia nigra | reverse complement strand
CGGGCTCGGGCGCGTGGCCGCGGGTTTGCGCCCGAGCTGCGCTGCGGCTCGTCTCCTGTAGCGGCTGTCAGTGTGACGAGCACCCTATCGTCGAATTTATTCAAAATATAAGTCGCTCCGATGTATTTGTCGCTCCCCTCGCCAGACTATGCAAAAAAAAAAAAAACGTGACTTTTAATCAGCAAAATACGGTATGTATTTCTGAAAGCAGTTTTTTTTACCAGCACTTTTTATGTTTGCAATTAAAGTGTGCTTCTGCTCTACAGACTAATATTAGACTGGGTGTTGGGTGACAGTAGTTTCAGAAATATGGCAAATTATTCTAATGAGAGATTTAAGTTGTCATTTGTTTCTGTAACTGTCTAAAGTTTTAATGCCTGGTTGTAAAACAGAAACCCTGATTTCATTCTGTATCTGAGTTTTTATTAGGTCGTATTACACTGGGAGAAAGAAAGGTACAAATGGAAAAAAGAAGGAAACGGAGATGGAAAGAACAAAAGAACCAAAGAAGGAAGGAAAGAAGAAGAGAAGGAGCGAAAGATTAGAAGGCTTACTGTTGAAAGGAGAAATGGAAAAGGAAAGAAAGAAGAAAAGAAGGAGGGAAGGATGGACAAAGAAAGGAAGGAAGGAAGGAAAGAGATTGAACACAAGAAGGAAAGAAGGAAAGGTGGAAGGAATAAAATAAGGAGCAAAAAGTGGGAGAGAAGGAAATGGAAAGAAAGGTAGAAGGAAGAAAAAAGGAAGGAAAGTGGAAGAGAAGGAAAGAGAGAACAAAAGGCCCACAGATGGAAGGAGGGAAGGAAAAAGTGAAGACAGAAGATAAGAAGGAGGGATGAAGGAAAAAAGGAAGGAAGGAAAGACAGAGAACACAAGAAGGAAGGAAAGAGGGAGAAAAGGAAAGAAAGAACTAATGGTTCAAAGACAGCAGGGGAAAAGAAAGGAGGGAAAAAAGAAAGGAAGGAAACACAGAAGGAAGAAAAAAGGAAGGAAGGACAGAAAGAAGGATGGCGTCTGCAGATGTCAACATCGCTGACTGCGCTTTTTGCACAACACTAAGCAATGGATAGAAGCCAACAGTGCAGTAAAGCCAGTCTGTGTAGATGTACATTCAGCGGCCACTTTATTAGGTACACCTTGCTAGTAATGTGGTGGACTTCCTAGCTATTATCAAATGCTACACTGTGGTTGTCCATCCACTTTAAGGTCTGACATGTTGTATGTCCATAAATGCAGTTTGGCAGTAATCGGTTGTAACGATTGGTCGTTTCAGTAACGGTTGCATTTCCATTGGCTTGAACCAGTCTCACCATTCTCAGCAGCTTGTGAAAACTCAGACCAGCCCATCTGGCCACAACAACCACATCATGTTCATGTAAATCACCTGACGTCCACATGCTCAGTTTAAACTTCAGCAACTTGTCTTCACTGTGTTTACATGCTTACATGAACTGAACTGCTGCCATGTACAATGACGTGCAAAAGTTTGGGCACTCCTGGTCAAAGTGAACAGTTGAGCAAGTGGTAGATGAAATGATCTCTAAATGGCATGAAGTTAAACATGAAACACTCTTTTGCAATATTTTAAGCAATATCAGTGTATGATTCAGAATTCCGACACTGAATTTTGTGGTGAGGACACAGGAGAGGTTCTGACTTGCTTTACTAGCAATCCAATGAACATTTCTCTCTGATATTTTTCTTGGTCTCTCAGACCTTATCTTGACATCCACTTTAAAATTGTAGAAAACAAAATAATACACCGATATTGCTTAAAACATTGCAATATAATTTTTTTTTAAACTTTGCGCCTTTTGGAGATCATTTCATCTTCCACTTGCTTAACAGTTCACCAGAATCTTTGACCAAAGGTGCCCAAACGTTTGCTTGCCACTGTATCTCGATGATTAGATATTTGCATTAACAAGTTGTGTAAACAAGCAAACCTAATGAAGTGCACGGTGAATGTATTTTAGACTGAATGCTATTTTTTTCATTCCCTCTGAAATCTCTGAAATCCACACCTCTGCATTCAGCGAGTCCTTGTATCCTATAGATGTTTGTCATCATTCTGGAAGATGTGACACAGGTTTTTATTTATTTGTTTGTCTGAATTAATTTATTCATTCAAAGAACAACATGATTTAGCAGAAACAATGAAAAACACATTGTCTGTGAGAGCAGAGGATGTTTTATTATCTCTTAAAGAAGAGTTTTATGCAAAATGACAGCTACCTCATCCTGAGGAGGATTTTTGAGATGTAATTCAAGCTGTGGTAAAACATAAAGCTGCAACTATACCAGCTGTCTGACTCATGAAACGGCACCATTTGAAAATGACTCAAAAATGTCTGCATTTTCTTCCAATGGTAACTGGTCCTATTTAGTAAAACATGCACATAGATGAATCGTTGAATACATTCGTTTCAATAATGAATTATTAATGCAACACTGGAAAAAATATGAATTTATGAAAGATCTTAAAAATAATCAAATCAATAAATGACAAAAATTGTCCAATAAAACAATGTGGCACAAAGGCTGTTGATCTCTACGAGACAGCAAAAGTGTGCTGACGGAAAACAAAAACATGATGGAATTTAAGGTAAGTACAACAAAGTGAAAAAGATAATTACAATTAAATAAAGAAATAAAAATAAAATAAAATTAAAATTAAAACATGCACAGAATTTCAAGGAATCAAAGTATAAATGCAGAGAATAAATATCCATCCATCCATCCATTTTCTACCCCTTGAGGATAAATAGCAATAGATAAAATAAGATCAAACATAGTATGTAGTATAGTAAAGTCATAGTTTTATAAATGAAGAAAATAAATATAGAAATGTAAAGATAAATTAAAGAATATAAAATATCTAACTGTTATACATATATAAACAACATATACATGAACATATACAACCATATAAACATCATAAATGGAGAATTGTGGATAATAAAAACAGCACGTAATGCATATGAGGTGTATTAAACAAATATTATTATTAATGTGAAAATTAATTCAAGTGATACTCAGTATTATATCATGGAAATAACATGATTGAGGTGCTCAATGGATATAATAATATTTTAACATATGAAATGAACCAATAAGAAGGCCCAATTCACCCAGTTTTAAAATTGACCATGACCTTGAGCTTTTTCCTTGAAGGTCACAGTATATCTGGAATCAGCAGTCAGTAATATGACATTTTCCACCTCACTATATAGCTAGAAATGTATGTAGGTCAAAAGGCAATAATTTCAGACTCTACCAATCTTCAAGGTCAAGGTCAAGGTCAACTCATGAGCAAGAGGTGTCCTGCAGTTGAGTCTGTCCCACATTAAAATTTGGTGCCACTTGCTATAGCAGTTTTGGTGATATAGAACAATTTGCGATGATTAATGCTGTGACCTAATCAATATGCATATTAGGTGGTGGTTGCCACGGAAACCCTTCCCCCTGCCCTGAGTATCCATGTGCTAAGTTTGGTTAGACTTAGGATATACATTGTTTTCCTGATCATTCTTGTTCATTGTCGCTCACTTTCTTCATTATTTTGTTCTATTTCATGCATTGTCTCAAACATTTTATTTGTGTTTCCTAATTTTTTCTGTTTTTTAAAGCATTTAGATATCACCTTGATTATTTCCTTCATTTTTGGGAAAAAAGCTTCTTGGAGCCGGATGGTCGATTCCCCAGCAGCCAAGAGGTGGGATTACAACGTAAAGTTACTTCCTCTCTGGCCTCACTGAACAGCCCCGGTCGTTGCCCCTTGATTTTTCAAGTCATGAGGTTTCGGCCTCAAATTGTGAAGCGCCTAGAGATAATCGGCGATTATGATTGGCGCTATACAAATAAAGATTGATTGATTGATTGATTTTTAGTCATTTTTACTGGCAAAAATGGAGTTTAGCGAGGTTTCACATGAGTAATTTGATCACATAAAAAGCACCACGTGTGGTCACGATGCATGTTGAAGAGTTAATGTGAAGTTGGAGGGATTTCCAGTGTTTTTAATTTTTATTTTAAGTCAAACTGCTCTCAATTACCTGAGGAAGTGTAAGTGCCAAACAGTTCCACAGGTAAAACATAAAAGGTTACAAATTTGTAGGCAGTTCAAGGTACAAACAAACTGGGGATAAAGTGACTAAAGTGGTAAAATAGAATTTAAGAAGGAGGAACAAAGCTCTGGACCTGGCTACAAAAGATGACAATGTGACTAAAAAATAACAAACGTAGCAGCACAGGCAGCTTTTGCTACTCTGGACTTTATGAAAGGAGGAAAAAAGGACGCTCAGGATGAGGATGAAATAAGGTGTTCGTGACTCTAATTACATCAGAATCAGAATCAGAAGGTAGTGTACATGAAGTAAGTGTTTCCATCCATTTTCTTAGGCTGTTTGTACCAGAATTGTGTCAAATATTGCAGCTGTGCTTTTGTGTTAGCGGAGGTTATTGAATCACATCGTTGCTAAATCCTGTTCATTTGCATTTTAAGCATGACGAAATGACTCCTGTGCTGCATAAAAACCCTTCTTCAGAAGATAACAAATGCTCTTTGTTGATGCGAGCTCCCTGAAATAGGTTTTTCATTGTCTCTGTCTGAAGATGGTATTCTTTGGTGAACACAAGCACAGTTTCTCTTTTTTTCTGGTAGTGGTTATCTAGAATCATGTCTTCCTCAAGCACAGCATTCAGTCTGAAAATAAACAAGCTTACTTAAGACCACCTGTAATTTGTATTTCCAGAAATTCAAAATAACAAGCCTTCAACACCAATGTTTTTGTTTAAAATCCATCAAAGTAGCTAGTTTATAACCTAATAACAATCAAGTAAAATCAGGTATTGAATTGAACCTTTATTTAACCAGATAAGTCAGCTGAGAACCATTTTTCATTTACATTGACGACCATGGGCCAGAGGAACATATAAAGACCATTCATACCTACAGTAGGGGCAATTTACAGTGACCAGTTAACCTAGTGCATGTTTTTTGGTTGGTCAGGTATAGAACACAACATTATGATAAATTAATGTCCTTGCACCAGATGCACCTGTGAATATGAGCATCATCTACATTAAAACCCAAAGTAACCACATGATAAGGGGAACACAGTCGTTTCGTTCCTCTAGAGCAGTGGTCTGCAATCTAAAAAGACACTTGTTTACAAAAAGTTTTGTTCATTGCATACTTATTTTGTTTATTTTGTGTGTTATTTATACTTTGTGTTATATTTAAATGATTTTTTGTTCTTTTTTTTAAGGCTTTTACGATTGTGGCGCATTGTCTTGATTTCATTCACTTTTGTGCCAGTGTTAGATCATTGTTCATTTTGGTTGATTTGGCTCATGAAATGCTTGTTCATTTTTTTGTTTATTTTATGGATGTGTCCTGAACCCATATAAGCCAAGCAATAGTAACGCCATTTCTTGTGAGCATGCGCAGTAATGAACCCTCTCGTTGTTTTAACAGGTGGCGCAGTGGATGTGTGCTGGGCCCGTAACCTAGATGTTGACAACTTTTCTGTTGGTTTCTTTATTTTCACCGGGAGCCCATAAAATGTTCAGGGATTAGGCTTAAGTGTAGGTTTAGGGTTAGGCAGGCACGTGTCCAGCAGATCGTAATATGTCTGGCACTCATTTATTTATATTTGCCCATTTTGTTCATTTTCTTAGTCCATTGGTTTGAATTTTTGTTAATTTTTTTGATTAATCTGTTCATTTTTATTCACTTTCTTAATATTTCTTCAGTGTTTTGTCATTTTTGTTTCAACATTTTGTTCATTTTAATTCATTTAATGCTATGTCTGTTAATGTTTTATTCATTTTGTGGATTTTTAAAAATTTGTATCCATCTCAATTACTGAAATTAACTCAATTCACTTCAATTCAATTCTGACTTTGAATTATGGGGCAGCACTGTCATCTATGAATTCAATGAACATCTGGCTGGCCTTAACACAACAATCATGACATTTTTTTGAAACTGTAGTGAAAGAACATACATTTTTTAAATATGTAAGCAGGAGACAGTTGAGATTTGTTACTTTCATACCTGGACAAACCCACAAGATCCATTAAAAAGTGGCTAAAAATGCATACGTGGCCCTGGAGCTGCAGCATGCAGACCCCTGCACGAGAGCAGTGCTTCCCAAACGGTTTATTTGTGGACCCAGTTTTTAGAAATGACAACTGACGTGGCTTAAATCGCAAACTTACCTATCACGAGGAGTGAATTTGTGCATAAATGAATGTTCTTGACCATTTTAATTACTATTTCATACTATTAAATGGCGTTATAATAAATCATGCATTTTGAACAGATGTAGGCTAAAGAAATCACAGTTTTTTTAATATATGTGCTTTTTAAGACATAAACACTCATATTACTAAATAATTGTATTTATGCTAAGCAACAGGGTCTCATTCATTCCCAACTGCATTATAATCACAATAGTCAGCGCAATACAAATACTGTATTCACTACCAAAAGCACAGCTCTTGTCTGAAATGCCAATTTGTTTTGTGACCCCATTAAAATTTTCCCACAACCCACCTGTGGGTCCCGACCCAGGGTTTGGGAATGGCCGCTCTCAGCCCAACGCCTTCGAGTTATGACACATTTGACCTAACTTCAGAAAGAGGAAATTACACTCAATAGCAAAGGTAACTTTAGAGTCAAGACAGTAGCAGCTTGTTGTAAAATGGGTGACAGGCTGCTGTGAAAATACAAAATCGCAATGACTGTAAACAGGACGTTGCGTACATAACTTTATCCTCCTACAATTTGTTCAGAGCTGCAGAAAAGTCTCTGCAGCTCTACATGAGCAGACCTGTGTTGACTTTCACATCTTCAATGACATTATTCTCATAGACCATGTTCAAATTTGTAGAGACACTGGCCATTTTGGCATCGGTTACATATATCCCAGAAGATAGAAATGAAGTTCACTGCACAATTTCACACAAAACTGAAATTTCAACCTTTTTTGGCAACGTACTGCGACTGTTTAGTCTTGTAAGAGTATTTTGAATTGACAACTATCATACAGTATGTGTTAGTGCTGGGATCAAAAAAATGAGACGCCCATGCCTTTGACTGTAGCGTATTTTTTAAAGATAGATCCTATAACCTGTGAAAGACAGGGAAGGACGTCTATATTAAGTTCTATGTCTATGTGAAGAGGACAGTGTAGAGTCAGTGAATATGTTTATATGGACACTATTATTCCTAAACTGATGACATTGTGAATTTGATAAGTGTCATGTAAATAGTTATATTCTGAAATAGGCCTTCTTTCAAATGGGTCATTTTCTTATGAAGACATGTGGGTTATGTCGATACTGTTTTATGAGGATTCTTGGGCCTTGTATACAATGCCTCCAGAGTATTTACAGGTTTTGCAGCATGTGATGAAAAATGGTCCTGTTCATGGTCAGCTGGAGTGCAGACCTAGATCCTCTGTGCTACAGATGGATGCTCTGCAGTTCTGGAATTGCACATGACAAAATGCAGAATGACACTGAACCACTTGTATTCAAATTTGATATAAAAATGACTATGTGCCAAAACTGAACTGTTCTAACCCTGTGATCCCAATTGCAGTAACCAAAGCAATCAAACGCTATCTGCGGTGCTGTAAATGGTTGGTTTCTAAGGCTGCTGAATGTAATAAACTCATCCTGTGCAGTAGCATTGTGGGATAGTCCTCACGAGAGCCAGTTTCATCAAAGCATTTGATGGTGTTGATGACTGCACTTCAGGACACATTCAAAGTTTTTGAGATTTTTTGGAATGACTGACCTTCATTTCTTTAAAGTAATTATGGACTGTGTTTTCTCTGTATTTAACTGAGTCTTTCTTGACATGATACGGATTTGTGCAGTAGTTGTAGTAACCCCAGTAGACCTCTTGACTCTATACCCAACCTTCTTTTGCACAAGACATCTGATGGCCTAATGCACATTAAGAGGACAAGAAATGACTCAGATATGTATTCTTTCTCAGTTTGGATGTCTTCATGTCATGGATAAAGCAGTCAGCCGCAGGACATAGGATTTAAAGATAAAAAATGAGGGTTTATTGTTCCACAAAGATATATTTGACAAGAAAGCACACCGAGAGGGCAGACCTCTGTCAAGCAGCTCACTGTGTACAGCAGTTACCTAACGCTATCCTCCACAGTATTATTACATCCAGAATGAATATTCTTACATGATGTTTCTCCTTCGACCTTGAAAATGCAGTTTTAGCATTTGGAATTATACTGATATCACAAATATTTCATTGTTAATTTATGAAAAATGTGTGAATGATATTTATATCATGGCGCTTTTCTTCTGTATCTAGCTTTGTAAATATTGAAGATGCATAGAATCTGCTGACAGTGGCTGGATCAGCTGGGGTTTAGCCACATTTTGATGTCTGTTGCATGTCTGCAGCTTTTTCTGTTACCATACAGTAGTGTATTTCCAATCAGCCCTATAAATCAGAGCAATCTACTGCAGATCAGCAGATCCAGAATACTGCTGACATCTGGATCATGCTTTGTTGCACGGTAGAACCATAAACTGTATATGTTATGGACAAAGTGACTGTAACATCATCCTTTGGTTTCTGAAGGGCCATTTTGAGGCCAATCAGGTTGTCACTTCCTGGACGGCATCTTGGAACCAAAAACAGGATGTAACCATATTTGGATGAATGGCAAAGTTACTTCCACATTGGCCTCACTGAACAGCCCTGGTCGTTGCCCCTTGGGTAGAACCTATAAGGATATTGTCTTATATTTTATTAATCAAATCTTCTAGGAATGTTTTTGTAAAGTTACCAACAAAAAAGAAATTGGCCCAATCTTGCCATCGTAGAATACTTTGAAAAATTTCTACATCCAGAATGTGATCCAGATCATCCCAAAAATCTAATCAATTCTTCCTTGCATCATTTCAAAGCTATCTTGACACTATCATCAAAATTCATTGATATCTTTTTGAGTAATATTGGAAATTAACAGGCAAACAAATAGACAAACAAATGCTGGCAAAAAGAAAACATCCTTGGTGGAGGTCAAAAACATACAAATGAATCACGTTGAAACAATCGACTTAAAGGGCCCCGTAAAAGATGTCAACAGAACATAGCTCTACTCATTATGGCTCAACAAACTGTGATGTGAAGTCAATAAACTGTTCTGCCTGAACGAGACTGAGGGGGAGCATACACATTCACTGAGCAAACCAAGAAAGACAGGTCGGGGGTGATCACAGAAACATTAGTTTTTACTCAATACAAAGAAAACTTGAGCTCCTCCGTATGCCGGTACACGTCTCCACCCTCTGGTCCCTCTTTTACCAATCCAGGAAGCAAGCAATTCACTCAAAAGACAAAGAATTCATGCAACTGAAGCAACCATCGATTAAAATTGACAATGCAAGCTGAATGTGCTAACAGGAACACAATTCTGAAGCTAACCAACGCATGGACGTTGAGTTTTAGTCTGGTTCTAAGTGGCTGTAAGTGAAAATAACTAAACGTGTTCATTCGAGTGACAGACCTTCAATGCGTTTCTATAGACACCCCACTTCAGTGTTAATGTACCATGCTGAAAATTTAAAAAAAGAAAAACTGAAAGACACGGTGGAATTCAGCAGGAGTCATGGCTGCCTCTCCACGGTTTGTTGTGACAGGACAGCCACAGGTGATCTAAATAATTTTAATGATGACTTTGTTCCATTGCTGTGACCCAGTCAGAATCAACCAACCAAATCCTGGAAGTGATTCACCTGCATGGAACGCAGCCCCTATGAAACAAAGAAACCACACTCGTTCATTTTCTGCCATAATGAGTCAGATTTGTCTACAGTGAAGAAATCAGCTCTGATGATGAAGCTTTGACTTTGGCAACAGCACAAACAGAATGATTTGTTACTACTGTACCTGTTGTACTGGTAGCTGTCGGTTAATATTTCTTTATTAGTGTCTGTAATAAAATAATTCAGTCACACAAGCTCAAACTCTAAAAGCCCGGTCTAATAAAAAATGAGATACATCAGAATATAATCAGTCATTTAGCCATGGGCTGCATGACTCCAATGGGGCATTAAAGCTCTTGACAGGTACACAAACAAATTAGCTCTTAAATTGCTCAGCTGAACAGCTTGGCGTATTTCTGAACTTGCTCTAAAACAAGCCAGTTTCTAGCTGATATGAGCGTGTGATGTACAAAAACATGGACTAAAATTTCTAAGGACTTTTGTGAAAGAACAGATGTTGCGATGCTGCCAGCCACACTCACCTGCATGAAGGTGAGAGGTGTTTTCTTTTTGTCTTGATCTTTGTTGGGGATTTTTATGTTCAGGATTGTCCCTGTGCACTGCTTTTGAGCTTTTTGAAGTTACCGAACATCACTGTGGCTCTGTTGTGATTGTTTGAGATTTTCGCAGAGGACAGTGTTCTGTGCCCTCTGTTATCGCTTTTCTGAACCTTTTGAATGCTCTAAATACAATGGCTGTTATTGTCACTTACTCTGCATTAAAGGCTGGTGTACACTGTGTGATTTCAGATCTGATGCAGGCCTGATTGGCAGCCGTACACACCCCTGGCAAGATTTTGCCTCGTACCCCCTGCTGTTTTATAACCGGTCTGAGTGGTCAGAGCCACAAATTGTGCCTCGGATGCATTTCAAACATGTTTGGTTTCCATCAGATCACTGTGCCTCTGTAGCCACACAGCGGCGGAAGGAAACAGCCAGTGAAATCAAGAAGAAGGCAACAGACTTCACAGAAATGTCACATACTGGAGCCAATAAGTTGGATTTGGCTACAAGTTTAAACATTTCCACGCAAACAGAGAGGCATAGGCATACGAATGTGGTGATATTCTGCATGTCTGTGTGTGTGGCGTAAAGAGAGAGAGAGAGAGAGCAAAGGTGGTTTCAAAAACACAGTATTTCTGCCCTGTCGCACAGTGTCTATAGTTATACATCCACGTGTTTCTAAAATCACACAGTGTACACCAGCCTTAAGACAGCACATCAACACATGAGAATGGTTCAGTGTTCTGCTGTCTTTCCAGTCACACACACGGCGAAAGGAACTGACCCTGTTCTGTATTTCACATGTATTTTATGGCTGAAGTCTTGGCATCTCTGTACTGTTCATTTTTGCTGTTCGCTTACATGTGGATTGTTTACACTACATTGCTGTCAATCAACTGAAAGTCACTGCATGGGTTTCTTTTGCTTGTCGTTTGTCCCTTTCACAGAGGTGAGTAGTACTCAAGTACATTTACTCCATTACATGTACTTGGGTAGTTTTTTTTCAAAAATGTGTACTTCTGAGCATAGCAGTTTTTCAGAATACTTTTTACTCTCACCCCGTTGGATTGTAAAGATGTACTTCTACTCTGTTACATTTGGCCGAGGTGCAATGAGTAAAAAAGAGTGAAATTGTAAAAATTACAAAATAATAACTGAAATTAAAAAAAGACCTAAATAGCAAAGTAAATACATTCAAATATGAATAAACTATGCAATAAATAAAAATGAGCACAAAGAACAAAAAAAAAAAACAAAATTAACAGAACAAGTCAAATAATCTAGAAAACCGAAGAAATTAGTCAAGTAAATTAACTAAACTAGAAACTGAGCAAAAAAAGCAACAAAATGAGCAGAAATGATCAAAATAATCAAGTGACAGAACAAAAAAAAAACCTCAGCAAGAATCAATATATGATCAATATGAAGCTGTAATAAATTCACAGTATGAGGTTAATCACTACTTAAGTAGGTTTTTTTTTTACAAGATACTCAAGTACTTACAGTATGTTTATGAGTACTTCTACTTCTGCTTGAGTCACTGGAGATAGAAAATGCCAGTACTTTTATTTGAGTACTGTTTCAGTTTATTCTATTACCACTGCCCTTCCATGATGCTTTCAAGCCTCTTCTTTACCTGTTATGAATTATGAGTTATGGGCATTTGTATGTAACATGCTGTTTATTGGGAAACCCATGTCTCACAGCTGCATAAATACTGTATATTTCCAACAGCTCAGTATTCATTCATGTCATGCTGTTGAACATGTTTGTACATGTTGTTTAGCAATAGCACTTGAACACAAACCATTATATTGTGATGTAGCAGCGACACAGTGGAGCAGAATGATGACATTATTATAGACAGAGGTGAGTAGAGTAAACACAAACAGTCCCCAAGTAAAGGTATTGTTACTTTATAATTCAAATGACTCAGCAGAAGTAAAAGTACTCATAGAAATAAGTAATTGAGCAAGAGTGAAAATCATAGGAAATTCATTACAGTACATTGCAGTTGTTGTATTTTTTTTATTTCCATGATTATTCTGACCATTTTGTTGCTTATTTCGTTGGTTTTTGTTCAACTTGATTAATTATTTGGATCATATATCAAACTTACAGTATTATTATACCACTGTTGATACTTACTTTGGTTTCCCTTTACTCATGGTTTTGGTTACTTTGTTTTTTTATTCAGTTTTTGTTGCTTATTTTTGTTCACTATTGTTAATTTGCTTGATTATTTTTGATCATTTTAATTGCTTATTTTGTTCATTTGTGCTTGTTATGTTGACTATTTTATTCAGTACAGCTGGTCTCTCGCTGTATCGCTGTTCACCTTTCGCAGCCTCGCTGATTTTTTTTTTGTGCAATTTTCATTAGTGGTGGGTGGATCGATCCAAATATCGATAGTATCGATACCAAGTCAGTATGGGTATTGGATCGATACCAGCCTGGTGAGATCGATACTTTACTTTAAGCCCCCCC
>JAQQAE010013297.1:0-12806 GCA_029823295.1 Pseudamia nigra | reverse complement strand
TTCCATGACGCTGTAGACGGCTTCTGCTGTTAAGCGCTTCCTGATGACGTACAGGCGACGTGATGACGTCAGTACACAGAATTCTGGAAAGGTGTGAAGTGGGCCCCGGCACGGCTCGAGCCAAAACGGCCCTAGTGTGAGTACGCCCTAAGAAGACAGCACTGTCATACATGGAAGATGCAAAAACACAACCACAATTTTACTTTCCATTGCAAAAACTATTTAGGTGTGTCATGACATGAAAGCTACTGTATTTTCATGACATACATTTTTCATTTGAGTTAATTTTTTAAAATATACATTTCATCACTATAATTCTTTTGGTTGTTATTGTACCTACTTAGTGTTTGTCGTTACAACTTTCTACAATTTTCACTCATTACCTCTAATCATCGTTTAATCTAGAAAGACATAATGGTATAACAGTACTGATATCAACTAATATGAAGATTTTTAACAAGTCATCACATCACGTCCCATGTGACCTGTTAAAGGATCCTCACATTTCATAATACAGGAAAAATGCAGTCTCTGAGCTGCCTACAGAGACTCCACTTGAGACTTTTCTAATACTTGAGACATTTCTACAGGCTCTTATAATTTATAAAGCAGCTGAGATGCTTTTGAGCTGATTAAACATTGTGTTTGCTCTCCAGTTTAATTCATTGCAGTTCACTGTTACGAAGGTATATTATCGGTTACTACTCAATTATATGTCAGCAGCAAAGTTTTAATGCTAGGTAATAGAAAAAGTCTGTGTGTAGTTACGTCATATCAAATGTTGTCAACAACATTTAATTCAGAGAGAAAGAGATCAATTAATATGATGTAAAGGCTTTTTTATGTTGTCAGTGGAATTATATTGGCTTTGTTTCTTACACTGTGTGACAATAAAATGAATCTTGAACATTTATGAGCATTAACTTCTAATGTTATGTGCCATTTGATTAGAATTTAAATTTTATGTGACTATGGTTAAAGGGTTTTGGGATGAAGTAAATCCTCATCTATAAACTTCACACACTACCAGACAAACATTTGTACAAGTCTGCTCCCTCTGCAGTTTTCCTTTATTTATAACATTGTACATTAATACTTAAAACATCCAATCTGTGAATGAACATGTATAGGATTATGATTAAGGATTAAGTTAAACAACCCAGAACATGTTCTGTATTTTAGATTGTGCGAAGTTGCCACATTAAACTTTGATGTCAGCTTTGCACACTCACGATATTCTCTCATCAGACCCACCAGGTGGAATGGTTTTCATATGACAAATGCCATTTCTTGCCTTCTTAATGTGCTTTAGACCATCAGTCTTGTGCAGAGGGATGATGGGCACAGAGTCAATAGCCTTATTAGTGCCACTACAGCTAATGTACAAATCGATAGTATGCCAAGAAACACTTTTTTTTTTGACAATTTTGTATTTATCCTTCTCAATGCCATCTCATTTTGCCTACTCGTTGTAATCAGGAACATCTCACCTTTTAAACCGTATTAATCTGTAATATTTGGAAAACATGGATTCTGTTATACCAGTGTTGAGGATGGTCTTGGCCTTGACTTGTCTGAGTTTATTTGATCCTGACGACAACACTACTGTGTCTATTGTTCTTGTATATTACCACTATGTTATTCTTGGGAGCATATTAATGGGTATTACATGTCTGACACAGAACATAACTAGATGAAATGACAGAAAACATCATAAAACCCACTGATCAACAATGCAACATACAGACGCCGCATCATAACATTGTTGAAAACCTCCAAAAGAGCGTGTGAATGTTGCAGCATTACAGTTTTCTTCATCAGTCTCCTGCTGCCTCAGAGCTGTGTAATCCTGTTCATAACAATAAGACTCTTCCCTGAATAAACCTCTGTGAGCCTCGCTGTTCACATAACTTTGTTTTTCGGTAATCAGTTGTATGAATGAGTAGCAGGCTGTGTGAGAAATGATTAAAATGCAGACGCTCTGGGGCAAGAAAAATCTGTCATGACAGTGAGTCAACTGTGACTAATTAGAGACCCTGCAGCTCCACGCCCAGCCTCCTCAAAGAGCTGCGAGTTTCTGCCTCAAAAGCTACCAAAAAAAAAAAAAACACGAGGCTGCCGAGGACTCCTGTCTCGAGTAAGGCAGGTCTCACTTGTCCCTGAAAGCTTTTTTTACCTAACGTAAAAGCTTTTTTGACCTTACAAGCCTCAAGCTATGTACACATATCTAATGTCAATATTTTTCTTTGTGTTCCTGTAGAGGTTCTGGTCCAAAGGTTGTTGCTGCTTAAAACGTTTCAGCAGGAACAAAGAGTGTAGCATTTGACAAACTGCAGTAATTGAAATAAATCATAGGTACTAGAGGTACAAATAGCCTGGATGTTGTGCCAGGCTGCAGCTTAGTATTTAATCTGAAATCTTTAAGCATGAAAAGGTATGAAGACGACCATGAAAGATGAAACCTCTTCACTGAACTCCCACTTAACTTCCTTTATCCATGTAGAGAAACATTTGTGTAAATGAATGTGGAAGTCTGGAGTGTGAACCATTTAAATAAGAAGGTTAATATAACAACAATATATTCTGCACAAGTTGAAGAAGTGAAGTGAAAGAAGGGATCGCAAAATCTGTAGCATCACACTTTTTTTGAGAACAGGGTTCTTTGCATGGCTTGTTCCGATTCTTTACATTAACAACCACACAGTACAGTATACTACAGTGCTTACAATCTTAATGAGTCAGCAAAGTAATGAGAATTTGATAAAATGATAACAAGAAAGCTAAGTTTAATCAGATGCATCCAAATTATATTGGTGTAGTATGAAATCTTAACCTACAACCACATATATGGTGACTAACCTTGGCACAAAATCAAACCAGATAACTACCAACCACTACTGCCAAATTTTAAGAAACTCCCTCAAAATGTCCATGACATATCTCATCCAGACTGAACAGAGGTCAGAGTGACCTTTATTTTTGGCCACTGATAACTTTTCAGTTCATCCACCAGTCCAAGTGAAAGTACAGATTTTTCATGTTTGATCCAAACATACACTGGTCAAGAGTGGGGACACGCCTCCTCCTTCAGCGGTTTTTCAACATTATGCATTAATATTGAAGACATCCAACTGTGAAAGGACATGTGTGGGATTATGCAGTTAACAAAACAACGTTAAACAACCCAGAACATGTCTTATATTTTAGATTGTCAAAAGTAGCCATATTTAGCTTTGTACACTCATGGCACTCTCTGCTCAGGTTCACCAGGAGTCCTTCAAAATGGTTTTCAATTCACAGATGTGCCGTGTTGAGAGTTAATTTGTGCCACTACTTGCCATGGTCATGGACATTTCAAGCAACAACACTGATTGATAGTCGATTATTAATCACACGAGTATGTAGCTACACACACGCACAAGACAGAGTGTGTGTGTGTGTGTAGCTACATACCGGTGTCTTCTTACTCTGTTATGGCCCAACTTGACTGAAGACTGACCTGTGGATTTGCAGGACATGTGGTTTTCCTTCTGTCAACTGGACTGGAAATTTGGTTTGAAGACATTTCGCTACCTGTGCAGGAAGCGTCTTCAGTCTTCAAACCAAATTAACAGTCCAGTCGACAGAAGAAAAACCACACGCCTTGGATACCATAACCTGGATAACTGAGAATCTTCACAGACCTGTGGATTTGGCTTCTGGTGTTTCACTATCCACGGCAGAGGAAGGTTTCTGCTGATCTAGCTTTATTTGGTGGAGTTTGCACTGCACTTCATTGTCATCTATTAAGCCTGAAGACAAACCACACACTGCTTTTGGACATCTACTTTAGCATACTTGGTGGCACTACTGCTGGTTTCAGCAGTGGCATCCTATGTCACTGCATGAGCCACATCACCACACGTTTACCTGGTGGACTCATTACTCTTCTTCTGTTATAAAATTGTGCATTTGAGACATGTAATCGCCCCCTATCACATTACTACTACTGGTTGCCGGTAACAACAAGAGTGAACGTTTATTTTTAGATTGACACAAAAGTCACATTACTTAATCAATTTTTAATCATTTTTAAACTATTAGAAAGTTAAAAAAATCAAGACCCCAGTGAATGACTCTATAGACAACTGCCATATAAGTTAATATTATAACAAGAAACACTCAGTTAAGTAAAAACAAAAGACAGGGTATTCATTACTTTAAGAAATGAAAGTCAGTCAATCTCACAAATGTTGACTGTGTCTCCAAAACCTTCAAACTCTACGATGAAACTGACTCTGATAAGGAAGGTCCTAGAAAATGAAGACTTATCCACCTCTGCTGCAGAGGATACGTTCATGAGCAATACCTACCTCAGAAACTATCAATTTACCGCACCTCAGTCAGCGTCTACTACATCATTCTTTCCCAGTTTGGACGTCTTCAGTTTGAATGTCTACTGGTAGTGTACAATGTTTCAAAGGACAGGAGAGAAAAACCACTGAAGGAGAAGGTGTGTCTAAACTTTTGACTGGTAGTGTAAAACAATTCAAATGTATAATGCAGCTGACCAGCAGATGCCCTGTCTAAAACCTGTGTTCAGATGTTTTTGGAATACTGCATGTCCCCTGTCAGTCAACCTCGTACTGTGCATCTTTCTGATCATATTAAGCCGAGGCAAAAGTACTGTTATTTTGCAAGTAAGCGGAAGTACGAGTAAGTACTCTGTGAAAATACTCCACTCCAAGTAAAGGTTCAGCATTCACAATAATAGTTAAAAGAAGTGATTGTGGTTTTGACTGGTTTTATTGCTGTATTAATGTGTCTGTTGCATTTTACATCTGCACATCTTTCAGCTGAACTCATTTAACCTGACACTATGGAGTACGTAGGTTAATCCACTGCAATACATCGTGTTCTGTAAGATTATATTTTTGTAATGTTGCTGTCCTGTGAGAATTGCAGTTCTGATCTTGGTGACTGTATCAAAAATCCAAAGGGCTTATAAAGAGTTTATCTAGTTTCAAAAGAAAACACTCTCAACTCATAATGGAACACTTAATCCTTAACTGCATCACCAACACTGAAAGTCAACATGTGGTAATCTGGGAACTGTAATCTGTAAATAATAGGTAACTAAAGCTGTCAGATAAATGTAATTCAGCTAAAATCTGCCTGCGAGCTGTCATGGATAGATAAACTTAACTGTCAGGTGAAGTAGTAGTGCAGTACATGGTTAACAGAAGGAAGAAAAAATACTATCAAGTATTCAAAGGTGAAGCCATACATATCAAAGAGGGAAAGGCTTAAACAAAAGAGCTTTCAATCTGTATTCATCATGAAGCGCATACTGATTAGAATAAAAATGTTTTATCTGACTAAAAAAACAGTTGTCTTTAGTGCAGCTTTCTTTGTCTGAGTTTAAACACAATCTCATTATGTGAATGTGGCCCTGGCGACACACTGTGTTATTGGCGTGTCTCTATAGGAGGTACCAGAACATGACCTGGTACACAGAGGCTGAGGGCATGTCGTCTCATTCTACCCTACTGAGCTGCCTTCACTCAAGTCTCAAACCTTAACAAATATCCACTCGGTAATTACAAGCAGGGCGGACAAATGCCTTCCTCACGCAAGCACAAACATATATAAAGTCCTTTTAGAAGGACTTTGTCTCAGCAGTTTCATTCAGTCTGGATAACAAGTTCAAGACATTTACCGCCGCCCCCTCCTCCCCTCGGTCGGTTTAGGAAACAACAAACAATGCGGTTGCTATGTGCTCGTGTGGCCGCCCTGGGACCGCATGTCAGCGGCAGTTTAGACAGCCGACGGCCAAGTTACAGACACTTTACTGAGATGGTTTATGGGCACAGTTACGCTTCCCTTTCCAAACAAACATGAAGATAACCGGCGATAACGCTCCCTTCCTTTAGCAGGTCATTTAAATTAGTTAAGCCAAACCTCTGCAGTAACATTTGCAACATGTCAGAAGAAAATGCAACAACTCCACTAATGAGCACAGGAATGACATTGATTCAGAGCTGTGGTTCCAAAACTTTTTCAGCTCAACAACCAAAAGATAAACATGGAAACATAACTATAACAGCAATAATATATATGTCTATGAATCCTGTTTTGCATTTCATTACATAAATGTAAAACATAAGAATCGTAGAATCCAAGAATTTAGACTGCACTTATTTTCAGTTTGATTCAGTGCCGTGAAAAACAATGTACGGTACGTACATCGAAACAAGATAGACAGTTATTAAACAAACGAACAAAATAACCAACAAAGTTAACACAAACATCTGCAAAAATGTCAAAATCAGGTTGGGAAAGCCAGTTTAGTTGTCATATTATTGTCACTGGGAATAATCAATGCAAATCATTCCATTCAAACAGAGTCTGATGTGCATACTGGCAAATGGAGCCGGAGGCCGTTACCACTTATTCATACTGTTGATCTCACATCAGCAATCATGCCAAGAGTTTTAGCACAAGTACTGATAAAGATTGCTGCAGCCCTTTGGATATACTCAACACCTAACCCTGACCTTTTCATGTGCAATACTGAGCAAAAATTGTAGGCACCTTATTTGTGTTGTTTTATCAGATCGTAATGACCATTAACATACATTTCTCAACCACAACAGAACCAGAATATGCATGAATAAACATTTCTGACACAAAGAAATGTCTGTATTAAGAGTTTCCTCCCTTTGCACTTAAAATGTTTTGAACTATTTGGGACAGAAAATATGAGATCTAGTAACTTAAAGGAGGATTCATTCAGCACATGTCAAAATTGTTTACTGTGTTTCTTACGACAGGAATGGGCATCATACTAAATATGGATATTTGCCTGCTGAAGCCATTAAGTTCTAATTTTTCTGTATTTTCACATACCCAATGATGGATTGGATATGTGAAATTGGATTGGGTAAATACTACCCCCACACTGATTTCACCATAAGGTTTATTCATTTCTTGCTGCCTAGTCTTTATAAACTACATAACAACGCAAGGCAACAAACTCAGTATTGGTGATTAATTCATCTATGGTTTATAACTGTTGCAGGCAAAAAGCAACAGGTGATAAGAGCCTACTGCACCTGCCAGTATGCACAATGCCCTTGTGACTGTGCTCGGACTCACCAGTCTTTCCATTTCCTGCTCTCGGAGCCTCTCCTCTCTTTGGCGCCGGTGGTACTCCAGCAGCTCGTCCTCATTGTCGCTGATCTCTGTGATGCTGTTCTTTCTCTCCCTCATCCCTGGGTGGGGTCTACCTGCTGACATCTTCCTGTGAGTCCTAGGGCTCGCTGCAGGAGACGAACCAGGCAGCGAGCCCAGACTGTAAGCTGGGGACAGCGAATTCCCAAGGCTTCCCTTCCGTACCCCTGCACCAACACCACTGCTGCCACTCTCCATCATCTGGAACGTAGGTGATGGACTGCGGGCTCGGATCCCCCTGCTGCAAGTCAGATCCTCTGATGTAGATCCCGTCTTGCGTCGAAGTCTAGGGCTCTCTGGGATGAGTTTGCCCATGCCTGAAGGGCTATCGGGAGTCCTTAAGATGGGGATTGTCCCTGGAAGCGCTCCTGGAAGTACTGGGACTCCTCTCCGAGCCATGGAGGGACTAAGAGGTGGCAGCTCTCTCATACTGATACCTGCTCCATTGGCCCCGTTAAGCTCCATGTTCCTCCTGGCCATGCGTGGGCTTTCAGGAGGCTGCAGTGAACGTTGATGCTGCTGAAGTGGGGCACCTTGAATGATGTGTACGATGGGGTCCAAGGGAGGCTGGAAGGCTCTGGTGGGTTGGGAAAGCTGTCTGGAGGGACTTGAGGTCAGAGAGCGATCAGCTAAACTCTGCTCCCTGAATGGACTGGCGGGCCTTTCCTGGAGCACCGTGGTGGTCTTGGTCCTGGGGGTAGAGGGTGAAGGAGATGGACACGTGGAGAATTTGGGCAAGAGTCTGGGACTACTTGGCACAGGGTTTCTACCACTGAGAGATTCATCTGAGGACAGTAGCGGAGTCTGTCGTGGACTCTCACACCCGTCTTGGCCTAGTCCTCTGCGACTTGGCTTGGGGCTAGGAGGGGTCTCTGTTAGGACCTTCCTCTGCAGCCGAGGGCTTTCCGGAACCTTCGGGCTGGCTCCACCAGTGCTAATGTTAGGCAGTATGGTCCGTGGCTGTGGTACAGGTGGAGGCTGGGTGGTAAAGTTGTAACTTGAGGAGCGTACAGGCACTGGCGGCAGAGACGAACTCTGGTCCTGGGGTCCTCCACTAGGAGAAGGGCTGGTAAAACTCCCACTGCTGGCTGCTGAAGGAGATGAAAGGGGGGAAAATGGAGGGGATGTGTTCTCATAGCTGGAGCCCACAGACATGGCCCCCGGGCTGGTGGGTGGGGACAGCAAGTACCGACCCCCTCCATTGACCATTGGTGAGAGTGGGGAGTGAGGGATAAGTTGGTTTCCAGGAGGCTTTTTGACCTCAGAGGAAGAAGGCTGAGGGTCATCCATGACTAGAGAGTCCATGATGTCCTGCAGGTCCTTTTCAATGGAGCTGACAATGGCACTGTGCTCGGACTGGACTTTGTCTCCAGGAGCAGGGGGAGACTGGGCTGGACTGGCCCGGTGATTCCCATTGACCAGGCTCTCAGTGTCTGCAGAGAGACAAGAAAACCAACAACTGCCATTAGGTTTTGACTCAGAAAAAAACTAAGTTCAGTGATTAGGGCTGCAGGATTTGCACAATATCAACCTTTTGAATTTCTTGCTTAGTTATTCAAGACAGTTCTTAACAGGCTTTAATAATAAACATATTTAAACAAAGCAAAAAATATTCTTTCTGCTCAGGGAAATTAAATCCAAACTATCACCAGCCAGAGGTCTTATTTTTAGTCTTGTAGTAAGATCAAAAATACACAAAGGGAACAAAACAAAAATTATCAACAGAATGAACCAAAAAAAATCAATCAAATGATCAGTGAATTAACAAAAAAGAAAAATGGGTTAAAAACAAAATCAGCAAAAGAAAAAAAAAATCCAAAGAAGGAACAAAACAAAATGCAGATTTTTACAAAGCCCTGGTTCTGCTGAAGGTTTTTTTTATCTTTTGTAAAGGAAGTCTAAGGCTTCGGCCTCGATTTGTGAAGTGCACAGAGATAATCTTGAATTATAATTGGCGTTACACAAATAAAATGAATTGAACTGCATTGAGATTTATCAACATAATGAACACAAATTGGCAGAACAATCAACAAAATAGGCAAAAATTAGCCGAATACTCAACACACATGAACAATAAGATCACACTAAATCCTCTTAACATGTGCGTTACTGGACCGTTAAACTGCAGCCTTCGGGATTATAAATTTGCACAGGCTGACACTGCAATTGCAGTTTGATTGATTGTGCAGTAAAATGTCTCTACCAGACCCTGATCAGTTAGTGTTGCCTCATCGCCACACAAAGCAAATACACAAAACACAACAAATGGCCTTAGGCTGTGTTCAGACAAGGATATGCAGGAGATCTGATATAAAGAACCAGTAGTTTAGTTTAGTTGCAACATCATATGCAAACACTGTTTTGGGGTGGTTTCAGACCAAGTACAGTAAGTAGCGATAGGCTGTTATCTGCCTTAACCAACAGAATGAGAAAAAAACAGAATAAGGAAAAGGAGCCACATGGGGAAAGAAGACAAAGCTTTCAATAGAAATATGAAATATAAACATGTCAATTTGAAAAAGTAAATGAAAAGGCAGAAACGTTAGGCCTATTGTGGCTGAAAAGGAAAACAGTGCAACTTAATGGTACAGAGGCTGACAGGACGATATAACAGTAGCCCAGCAACTTTTACTATGCACAGAGCTATTTATCAAGAGAAACACAGCGAAATATGTGTCAAAAATACCCTAACCCTTTACGAACCACATGACACATGATGATATGATTATTTTTCTTCATTTTTAATATCTGTTTATTATAGTTTGCGTGACTTTTTATTCTAGTTATTTTTCTTGTTTGTGTTAATTTACTTGACTATTTTGTCATATTTAGTCATTTTTTGTTCACATTGTTGATTATTTCGTGCTCACTTTCATTCATTTGATTTACAATTTCAGCCATTGTTGTAGATTTTTGTCAGTTTTGCCTGGGTTATTTCTTCAGTTTTGTCATTTTTCTGTTCAGCATTTTGCCAATTTTCCTTCATTTCGTTGTTTATGTTCATTTACTTGACGGTATTTGAATGTTTTTTTTGGTTCATTTTGTTGATTATCTTGTTCACTTTTCATTCAATTAATTTACAGTTCTAGCCATTTTTATATATCTTTGTCAGTCTTCCTAACCATTTTGTTCATTTTTTGATTTACTTGTTCAGATTTGACTTAAGCTCGTTGACTATTTTGTTCAGTATAATTTATTTTGTCATTGTGTTGTTCATTTTATTTAATCTATTGTTTAATCTTGTATATTTTCTCCATTATTTTGGTCATTTTGTGGAGTAGATTCATTAGTTTTCTCTTAAAGGGGCAGTTGATGATGCTGGCAAGCCAACTAGTAGCCCATGGCTTGTTGCAGTCCACTGTAAATGATGAGACAGGTGATCTGCAGGTCAACTCGGCTTACTACCTCACAGGTGCGCAAGCTCATGCACTCACTCACGAAGTTGAAAACAGTTGTAGTTACTACGGAGCTAGCAACTGTAGCTCATCTAACCACAGGATGACTGAGGAGACACAGCCTGCATTTCTGATTCATCCAACATCAGGTACAGGTAAGAAAAGAACAGACATACTAGCTTGACAACTGTGAGGTTATAAGCTGACTGGCAGGTCGCCTATTTATTCATTCACATTGGTCCACTACAAATTATCGGCTACTAGCTAGTTTGCTAACAACGTAGACAGCACCTTGAAATTTTTTGTCGATTTAGTTAACTTTTTCTTGATTTAGTGCTTACATTGTTCATTTTGTCAACTACTGGACAAAGCCACAGCAGCCACTGCAGAGGGGCCACAGTGCCACAGGTTGCAAACCCCTGCTCTAGACTCTACAGTGGTAAAGAAATTAATCCATTCAATTTCCAATGACACAAAAAGACTACCATTCCAACATCAGGTCACAACTCCTCAACCAATGTAATTTACAGTGTGAAACCAAAGTTATATTTATGAGTGCATAAGTCGTTTTATTTTCATTCTTAATTGGAAGAACTTAAATCATTTTACCAGCGGTTTATTCTTTATTTATATTGTTTTGCCTGCTAGTTATGTTACATTTAGTTTCTGCTGCCTGTCGTAGTGGTTATTGGTAGTCCATGTCTTATTGACGACTGCCTGAGCAATTCTTTCATCTTTCAACAGAATGATTAGATATTATTCACAGGTTATTTTTCAACAGTAGTTGTACCACTGGCCTCTGCTCTCCACATGAGTACTCTCAATGACTCATGTCCTAAGCGTACTGATACATTATCCGCACTACAGCTATTAACTACAATCAGGTATGTTCCTGATTGAGTGTGCGAGTCAAGAAGGCAGAAATATATGAGATATACCTTTTTCACAGTTACCATCTCGCTATCATTTAGAACACCCACCTTTTTATGGACAGTGTTCATTTCACTGCTTTCAGTTAGGACTGCACAATTTGCTGAAAAGCTTATACTGCAACTGTTGGGGGCAATTTTGTGATTGTAGATTGAGTTGTCTTGCTTGGCTGTCAAGAAAAATACACATCTAACTTGTTTAGAAATATCAACTACAAACTAACACTAAACATACAAAAATATACAGAGATACTTCAAAAGCTACGAAAGCAAGTTATACCCTTGTACTTGCATGTTTTACACAGGACCTATTACCAGACATTTCTATTTCAAATTAGATCAGACCCTCAAACCTCATAAATCTGGACCTTTAAACGGTGATATTGAACTCCTGCAATTTTCTGTCACGTTAACTACAGCACCTGGACTGGCGTGTTTGCTTGACTGCCCAGCTGTTGGCACAAACATGCAGGAAAAGTATGAGCTGGTGACTTAGAAACCTCCCAGAGAGATGGCATTTTCTCATCAGATTCATGAGGTAGTTACCTGGAACCATTTGTTGCCTTCTGAGTATGAGTCGATTAGTCATCGCACTACCATGCACCTGCGCACGCACACACAGATGAGACTAGAGTGCACAAATCAACATTTTCACCTGCTAATTCAACAACACTAACCACAGACTGGAATAGTGATGTTTCCCTCCCAATGAAACACACAATTTTTTTTATTCTTAATCTGCCATGGCAGAACATGCTTGAAGGCTGACCTGTGGATTTAGCTTCTGCTGCTTCAATGTGCATGGCTGAGGTAAGTTTATCTGGAGGAGTTTTCACAGCACCACACTGTTCTTTATTAATTTCTGAAGCACACTACTATTGGACATCTACTTTAACATACTTTGCTGGTTTCAGCAGTAGCATCCCGTCTCACTGCATGCGCCACACGTTTACCTGGTGGACTCGTAATCCTTCTGCTGTGAAATGATGCTTGTGAGACACAACTGCCCCCTAACATGTACAGACGTGGATAAAATTGTTGGTAGCCCTGTTAATGACAGAAAAACCCATAATGGTACTTGAATCTGACAACAGTAATAATAAATAAAAATGTTATAAAAATTAACCAATGAAAATTAGACATTGCTTTTGAATTGTAGTTCAACAGAATTATTTTTAAAAAACAAACTCATGAAACATGCCTGGACAAAAATGATGGTACCCCTAGAAAAGACTGAAAATAATTTGACCATAAGGACATGTTCAACCAA
>JAQQAE010013296.1:0-12807 GCA_029823295.1 Pseudamia nigra | reverse complement strand
GCTGGAGCCAATCCCAGCTGACTTGAGTGAAGCTAGGGTGCACCCTGGATGAGTCGCCAGTTCATCGCAGAATATGTAATATACCAATTAAAATTATATTCAACCAAACAAAACTGAAATGTCTGAGTGCAAGTGAATACAGCATGTGATGATGTGAACCTGTAGCATATGACAGACGGCGGTGGGACAAAAATGATGTCAGCAGTGCGTTCTGTCCACACTATACTGCACCAGTAAAGCACAGATGTTGCACCCGTGGGGGTTGGGGAGAGACGACACCCCCACTTTTCCAAAAAAGAGGTGTCATCCCCCACATTCTTTCCTTTGCTATGTCCCCGTGGTGAAGTGCCTTGAAGAAATGAAGCAGAGCCAGAGAAGCAGTCTGTTGAGGGGACTTTAGTTCCTTCTACATGACGCCTAATCGGTTGCTTTACCAATTAGTCATCAAGCCAATAACTTTTCCTGTTCAGTGCAACCCAGGTGAAGTCACTACTAAGGCTAGATATGGTTAAATAAATTAATAATGTATATATCAGTCAAAAACCTTCAAATAAGAAATAAATAAAGTTGGAGGCAGTACAAGATTTTCTACCTACTATTCGCAGTCAGGCACAGTCTGCACCAGTCAGCCCCAGCTGGGGCCAGTCTGCATGGCTCAGAAATCTGAGTGTGTACAGGGAAAATACTTGAATTGGCAAATGTGTGAAGGGAACAGACGTGAGCAGACCTCTGTCACAGTCAGTGTTCAGTGGCTGGGGCTGTTCATTGAGGCTGATGCAGAAGTAACTTTAAATTGTAATATCACCGTTCACCACTGTGGAACTGACTGTCTGGCTCCAAGAAGCTTTTTCCCCATAGAGATATATGTGACTTCTATCTGAAAATACTAAGTGAATACATTTTTTTCATGAGTATTACCCTTTATATAGCTCACAGTAATCTATTTTATAATGCATACACACATACGCTGAGCTCAGTGTTGATCGGTCTGGTGATGCCTGAGGGAGACATAAAGAGCAAAGGCATTCTGGAGACCGAAAGGCAGAGAAAGCCCAGTCTATTCTACAGAAAACAAAATGACAAGACTGACAAACATCCACTTCTGTTCAAATTCTCTGAGCATCTCGTAAGGAATTGACTGATCCACATAAGCTGACAAAGCCAAGTAGAAAAGCCTTGTTTTATCTTCATCCAGCATTGCTGACTTGGCGGTACACATGTAGTATCTTCTAACTCCCCAGCTTTGGGTTATTTACTTACTTCTGCAAACACACTTTTTATGCACTGAAACAACTTTTGCAGATGTGTGATAAGAGGATCAGATTATGTAATTTTAATGTAGCTACATGTCGTTTTTTGTATGTAACACTTGGTACTTTTTCTTCAAAATACCACACTTTCTTTCTGCACCAATCCACGCACATATGAGAAATAAATTAACTTTTTCGTTTCAGATTACATTCCTTAAATGTACAATTATAAGGTTGCCTCTACTCACCATATGTAATGGTAGCCATGAAGTGGTTTATAGCTGACTTAGACCAGAGAGCGAGGACTGAGGAAGTGAGGCTGATGCAACAATAACCTGTGATAAGTGGTGCCATTCCTTGGGCTCCAAGAAGCCCTGATTGTCATACTGTTACTTTGGACAGAATAATACATTTCATCCAGCTGTAAAGTTTTGCTTTATTATTGAGAAATTACAAAAATAGTTTAAGTAACAAATCTCTGCCATACGGGGCTTTATTTGAGGTTTCTATGGTAGCTCTGCTCGTCAGTGAAGTTGGACCAACCCAGACCTTTGTCGCTGTTATTTACTTAACAGACTGACTAACACTGACAACACACATCTTTGGTGTCTGTCATTGTTGAGGCGCATGCTGGCCTGGATTCTGGAGGCTCACTTGAACTGGACATAGATTGTTCTCAAATCAAACAGTCTTCAGATTTTTGGAAGGAAATTGACACTATGTTTTCCAAAATGAAAGATGAAAATTCATGGAAGTTGTATTTGTAGCCATAGCTTTTTTCTTTAATACTTAACAAATGTTTGACTTAGTAATCCTGAGATGTATGAACAACAGGTCTCATATCCTGTGTGGAAGTACAATTCAATGAGAGGTGCACTCTGACCATTATATGCTTCAGTATATCAACTTTCCTTCAGTCTTACAGGTATAATTATAAAAGAAATAACGCTAAGCTAAAAATCACACTCACAAAAGGTCGACTTAGGTAAGTAGAAACAGAGAGGAGAATGTGGAGCTGGTCGTGACACAAGTAACCAGGCCAACCAGGATGACAGCTTTGTAATGAAAGCTCAGCGTTAGTTTTAGTAATCATAAATGTAATAAAAACAATATGTCATTTCATGCTGTCGTCCCATTTTTAACTCTGCAATCAGACTGTGAGAAGTTCCACCTAAGTTTCTGCCACTGTCTTTGTTTGCAAACCACATCATGGTTGTCTTTGAATCTCCCTTACTTAAGCTGAGGACACGTTCCAAGATTTTACCCACAATTCACAGTTGGGCACAGTCTGCATGGCTAGTCAGCACAGAAATCTGTTAGTGTGTGAGGTGAACAAACCTGACCAGACCTCAGTCGCAGTCAATCAAACATGTTTGAATTTTTCAAGCTGACTGGACATGTAGTATGTACTGATTACCCACCTGACTGAAAACACGTTTCCAACAGCCAATGAAAAAGAGTAGATGGGCCACAGGAAATAGCATCAGGGGATGGAGATGACAGAAAGTAGTGGGAACATCAAAATAACGATTGCAAACAGCCATACCTGTTTTTCCTCTTGGATTTCTTTGAGCAGATAGTGGCACAAACAGCAACAGTGAGCTGTTTATAGTCCATGTTTGTTTGGTCACACAGGTTCAATGATGCATTCACACCAGAGATGGGACTTCTTACAAAATTATACAACATTTATTTTACAAACTATCTTTTAAGACAATGTATTTCCAGAATTTGGTCAAAGAATGCTTATCAAAGATTGCACACATGCTATAGCCTACTGTCAAGTCAAAAATGTCAACAACAAATAACAATAAACACTGCAAAAACATGCCATGCATGGACCTAGTGATAATAGTTGGCGGTGTAAAGTAAGCAGATTCAGTTATAGCCAATAAGTTGCATAGAGGTACATCCTAAAAACTAAACCAGTTCAAGATACAAAAGAGAATGTGAATATCAATAATACCATAGTAGTAAATTATTCAAAATTAAACATCAGTAACAAAACTCCAAAACAAATGAGAAACTAATCAACCAAAATGCTAAATAAAGCATAAAATAATTTAAACAATACAATACCAACTGTAACCGAGAACAGATAAACAAAATCCAAAGCCCACTCAGATCAACAGAGACACAATTGAACAGAACAGATGAATTAAAATGAACAAAATAAGTATAAAACAAATCAATCAAAAATATCAATTACCAAATACCTGATAATAACTCACTAACATGTCAGTGACACAGGCACATTAACAAAATTCACACACATTTGCACCTTATGTGAGCAAGCAAAAATGTTTGTTTGATGAACTACCCCCCAACAAGACAGCAGTGAAATATGCACTGTTGTAAAATAACTGCTGTACAATGATAAATAGTGCCCATCCATCCATCATCTTCCACCGATCCAGGGCTGGGCCGTGGTGGCAGCTGCCCGAGCAGAGAAACTCAGACTACCCTCTCCCCAACCACCTCCTCCTGCTCCTTTGCAGGGACCCCCAGACAGTCCCAGGCCAGCCAAAAGACATCCCACTCCAATCCAACTTTATGTATCAACCACTCGAAAACAACCACAGTGGCAATAAAGTGCTATACAATGGCGAAAATTAAAAATATGAAAGCAAAAGCCAAAGAACCAGTCAACAACACAATGAATAGCAACTACAAAGGGCATAGGTCACAATGCCCTTTGTAGGTACAGGTACAGGTACAAACAACAGCAAGACTATAAAGCAATAAAAACCAGTAAAAATCAATTACATTCAATAAAAGTAATGAAAACAAATAAAATCAGCATCGCATGCTGGATTGAAGGCCAAGGAGTAAAAGTGGGTTTTAAGCAGGGGTCAATGACTGGGGCTGTTCATTGAGGTCAAGGCAGAAGTAACTTTAAGTTGTACTCCACCATTTGGCCACTGGGGAACCAATCGTCTGGCTCCAAGAAGCTTTTTTCCCATAGAGATTTTGAGTGATGTGATTTTATCTGAAAATACTAAGTGAATAAATGTTTGTCATGAGTCACTATGTTCTCAAGCGTTTTATTTGGATCCTCTAATAAGTAATGTGATGATCCATCTTTAACTTTTTGCTCCTTTATTAAGATATTACTGCAAATAAGCCAACAAATCACTGCCATGCTGAGGTTTGATTGACATGTTGCTATGGTAACAGCTCGCTAGTGAAGTTGGACCACTTCAGACCTTTGTATCTTCTATTTCTTCAATGTGTTCATAGTTTTTACATGAGATACACTCGGATGCAGCTGTGGGTAAGTGTTTGTAATATGAATTTGTTTGACAGTGTGGTGAAGTTTTACTGCATCAGTACGCTAACAGCTAATATGGCATGAACGCTTCGTTAGCCCCACTGCTGTTTGTCCAAATATGGTTATACTGTATCCTGTTTTTGCCTGCAAGATGTCATCCAGGAAGTGACAACCTCATTGACCTCAAGCCGACCCTTCAGAAACTAATGGATGATGTCACAGTCACTTTGTCCAGTTATATGTACAGTCTATGATTAATATATACAGACTATGGATTTAAGACAGGGAAGGCACCTGTCTGAGGTGCTGAAGCAGATTGTTCCACAGGTTAGGGGACACAATCAAAAAGGCTCTGACTCCTCTGAGCTTCCTCCTAGTTTTTGGTTGGTCCAAGAGCAGCTGGTCAGCTGACCTGAGAGACTGGGTAGGAGTGTAGGGGTGGAGCAGCTTGAAAAGACCATTCAGACTTGAAAACAAATAAAACGATTCTTAAATTAACTCTAAAGTGTACTGGCAGCCAGTGGACTGAAGCCAAAGCGGGGGTCAGGGACGTGCACAGATAGACCCCTGGTGGTGCTGAAGCACCTGCCCCTCTAAACCTCTGTGCACGCCACTGGCGGGGGTGATATGTTCACTTCTCCATGCTACAGTTAACAGGCACGCAGCAGCATTTTGGCTGAGCTGGAGACAAGAGAGAGAGAAGAGTGGCTGACTCCGATATAAAGTGCATTGCAGTAATCCAGCTGGGACAAAATGAAGGCATGGATTACTCTCTCAAAGTGCTGTCTAGAAAGAAAATATTCCACTTTAGCCAACCACATTAAATGAAAAAAGCTGGATTGTACAACATGATGTATTTGATTGTCCAGTTTAAAATCCATGTCCATTATAAAACATAGGTTTGTAACCATGGGCTTCATGTAAGGCAGCGGTGTCAAACGTATGGCATGCGAGATAATCTCAAATCTGTATTATAACTGGCCTGCTACTGAATATCATGCATTCCACTGACAATACAAATCCCACAATGCATTGCAACAACACCAGCTCCCTTCACGCTGCTCACACCTGCACTGCTCCTCACATCTGGGAGAGCATTTGTGTTTTTGTTCACCTTGTTGGCAGAGCCAATGTCGACATGGCTGCAATTACAGAATGTAATGACAAAAATATGAGACAAAACACCGGGACAAGTAGTCTCCAAAAACCTGGACAAGCAGTAGAACCTGCAGAATGTAAGAGTTCAGGAGTCACATCAGTCTGTGTTCACAAAATCACAATGTGACATTGCTGTGAAACAGACTTATCACAGCATTATTAACGAGTCTATGAGACGACGGATGCCTTCTGCCACAGCCTTTTACTGACGGAGTTTGTGAAGTGGTGCTGGATAAAAGTACCTGACATCATGTGTCCTGACCATCGTCTGTATATATTAATCATACTCTGTACATATAACTGCACAAAGTGACCGTGACATCATCCATTAGTTTCTGAAGGGCCATTTTGAGGACAATCAGGTTATCACGTCCTTGATGACATCTTGGAGCCAAAAACAGGATGTAGCCATATTTGGATGAACGGCAGTGGTGCTAACTGAGTGTTCATGCCAGGGGACTCATGGAAAGCTAACATTAGCCGCTAGCTTACTGATGTGGTAAAACTTCATCACACAGTGTCAAACAAAGTCATATTACATGTTGTTAGTGCAAACACTTACCCACAGCTACAGTCAAGTTTATTTCATGTAAAACTATGAACATATTGAATAAATAGACAACATGAAGGTCTGAATCGGTCCGACTTCACCAGTGAGCTGTTACTATAGCGACATGTCAATCAAACCCCAGCATGACAGTGATTTGTTGGACTATGTGCTGTAATATCTCAATAACAGAGTAAAAAAATCAATGATGGACCATCACATTACTTATTAGAGGGTCCAAATAAAATGTTTGAGACCATGATGATGCATGAAAAAAATGCATTTGCTTAGTATTTTCAGATAAAATCACACGTATCTCTATGGGAATAAAGCTCCTGGGAGCCAGATGATCAGTTCCCCCGTGGCCAAGCAGTGGCATTACAACTTAAAGCTACATTGGCCTCACTCAACAGGCCAGTCATTGCCCCCTGGTCCAGACGAAAAGGAAAATTTCAAAATACAGCCCAACAAGAAATACTGTTGCTGATCATGTACACTAGCTTCACACTGCACAAATAATGGAAAAAAAAAGATGAAAGGCGCATCCTCAGCACTGACACTGTGCAGTACGTCTCCCAGTCGTTGTCTCCGGATGTGCTAAAAACCGTTGGGATTTAATGCATGTCAGAGCCACGAAAATAACATACTTGGTCAAGAATCAATGTGTAATTAAATCAAGCCGTGTTGGGACAGACTGATGGGACTGATGACACCTGTGATGTTCAGTGAAAAGAGCTGGTCAGTCACAGCCCTGTACAGCTGACCGTGGATCAGTGCTTCACACACCAGGAAACACTGAGCGGAGCACTGGAGCAGAGACTGAACATACAGTATGATGACAGTGAACACAAAGACTATTTATGGTTCAAATGCTTCCTGCGTTATTTAGATTTTTTTTGTAGTTTGTATTTTTCTGACTTTTTGTTGTGATGAAACATTTTTCTATCAAAATGACTCAGTGAAAAAACTGAGGGCGGGCTCACAGGTCCCACTGGGGGCAAACACAAGCGCTTCTGTTTTCTTTTCATTGAAGTTTAAAAAGTTTAATGCCATCCATGCCTTAATGTCATCAAAAATGTCAGAAGGGGCTTAATTGAAAGGTATTCTTTCGCTTTAATGGGACCTATATCTGGCTATCATCAATAAACATGGAAAGAAGTACCATGCCACCACCTGCTGGAGGTGTCGTAAGGGTCCGGTGCTGTGTGGTTTAGATAGCAGCCGAAGGCGGGGTCCTGGGTGGTCCAATCCCTGGCTGCCAAAACTGGCTCCAACTGGAGGAAGCCCTGGGGCAGACCCAGGACATGCTAGAGGGACCATGTCTCTTGGCTGGCCTTGGAGTGTTGGGGGACCCCCCAGAGGAGCTGGAGGAGGTGGCTGGGGAGAGGGAAGTCTGGGCTTCTCTGCTTATGCTGCTGCCCCCGAGACCCTGACCAGGATATGAGGAGGATGATGGATGGATGGAAGGATTTTCAAAGTGGATAAACCTGTTTTTTCTGTGTTATTAACAATCTAGTTTGAAATGCAAAGTACTAATAAAAAATTAATAATTGAAAATTCCCCATGAATACTTAAGAAACAACCCTGTTTTGTCTAATAGAGTTATGTACTTAAATGTGTAGAATAGAATGTAAAACTAGTAAAACTCAAGTAAAATACAGATACCCAAATATTCTATTGAAGTAAAGTAATGAAGTATTTGTACATTGTTACTCTGCCTCTCAGGAGGGGGTTGGACTATAAATGCCTTTGCAATAGTATACAAAAAAATATTTTTAAGTATTTTTGTTGCTGTTGTATTTGGACATGATTGACAGCATGCCACTCCCTCATGTGTTCTACACAGACTGCATTGCATGAAGAAGTTGCTACACCAGTTGGACAGGCCGCTCAGTAGAAATCACAGCCCAGCATGATGACACTCCCACCTCACTCTACTTCTGTTTCTCTTTCATAACTTAACAAAACATCCGAAGTCCAGGGCAGCACAGACAGGTCTAAAATAATCATTTTAAAAAGTGTCACTGAGGTGTGGAGAAGAAGAGGAGCATTTCACAAGGTACAGCACGTGATTAGTCAACTTCCTTAATAATTGCCAGTACAATTTGTGTTTTTTTTTTCTTTGAACATTCGTTCTTGTTAACATCAACAAACATCTTCTTGTAGAATCAAGAATCAGCTAAAGAGTATTAAACTGTGACTGCATTCACACTGATGTTCAGCTCTCTGGACATGTTAAACCTACTGCATGTTGACATTAATCGTGTTTAATTTCAATCGATTTACCAAAGGTAAGCTTGGTCTTGTATGTCTTTTTCATAGACAAAGGATCCGGAACAATTCGATTTTTTGTGTGTGAGTATGCATGGAATGCATGACTGTACCTGATACTGAAAGAATTCTTGCCATTTAACACAGTACTCATCATTGCTGAGATGTGAGGTTGGGGAACATAGTGACATTAAAATGTCTGACAGGTGAAGAGACACTAGAATTCAGATGATTCCACCAAAAAATTTGGCAACAACATGTTGTAAAGAGATGAAAAATCAGTACAAGAGTAAATATTTGCTAGAGGTAGAGGTGGTTCATTCAGTTGTGTGCATATTGTTTTGCTGTTCTGTGAGAACAACAGTGGTGGAAGATATAATAGATGGGGATCAAGCATCAATAGCTGCTTTAAAAATCACCTTCGCATCTTCACCTTGCACTTTCATGACAGCATTTGATCCTTGCTCTGATATGAATGGAACATATATCTGTCATGAGACTTTAACGGCATATTCCAACAGAAACTCCAAACATTTAAGTATCTGATAAAGAGATAGAACTCCATGTTGGCACAGACACATTTTTAGATATGGACCAGTGACTGCCAGTTAAACGATCAACATGGAAGAAACGCACATACCTAAATACAGTACAGTACTTACATTAAACTTGAGTTAAGATTGTGGACTTTTAAGTTACCTGCATCACTGCATTAAGAAGCTATCAGCTGTCTCTGTAACCTACATAACCATGGGCAGCAGACACAGTGTAGCAGTGCTGATTACTGTGAAAACTCTTTGTTGTTGTTGGATTTTTCACAAAAATCCTTTCCCTGATGTTGTTCCGTGGCTTTCCTTTGCTCAGCTGCAGCGGTGTGCGGTAACCCGACTGACTTTGACGTGAGGAATGCAGTTAGCTAACATAAAAGCTATGTTGCTCACAACAAGGAAACTTAATGCAAGCGGACCTGACAAGCCTCTATATTGCACCCTGAATTCTACTCTAGCTGAATTATTCATTTATGTTGACTGGGGGTATGATGAGCTGCCGGTCCAGTACAATTTCAGTTTAAAAGAAAAAAAAAACAACAAATTGTCTGCATTTATTTTTGGCCCAACAATAAGGTTAGTTTTCATCTAATTCTATTCAAAAATTCTTGAGCTAGATATACCCTGAAGTATATCTAACAGTAAATTAATGGACAGAACAACAAAACAATCTGCCTTAAGTAGGAGGAAAGGACTATGGAGCATATACAAACCTGTAGCATGTACCAACTTTTTGGCAAACTTAGATCCATTATAAAAACATGGAACTTTAATACTTGTTGCATTGTAATGTTTTGTACAGTTAAATGTGAGCATACAATACTCATTTGCAGCAACTAAATTCTAATCTTGGGAATCTCAAGATTAACTTTGCACTCATCATAACTCAAAGTTCTGGGGTGGAGTGTAATTTAGTTCATTGCTCTTCTTTGTAAACCACAGAAGCCCAGGAGGGGCTGGAGTTAAATGCAAGCTTGTAAAACTCGAAGTTTCTGATCGCTCTTCCAAGAAATTAATTAACAGTGAACAAATGTTACTTTTACTAGCACGGTGGACAAAAGCGGTTGCCGAGCCGTGCCCCACTCATGGAGCCGAGAGTGGCTTGGCACCAAGTGGGGCTGCCTGGCTGCTGTAGCAGGTGTGGCATCGCTCGAAGTAGAGTTGTCCCGGTCAGTTGCCAGGCTGTGTGGTACTTGATCCACTGTCGACTTGATCCACAAGGTCGACTGTGCATTTCTGTTACCAACTGGTGCTCACAGAGCCAAGCTGTCAACAGATATTGCTCCTCTCATTTTGAGACTTTGGCTATCACCTGCCAAGTTTACTGTTGTAACTGTTTACGTTCCTCTGGAGGCTAACACTAACCTTGCCCTTAGCCACCTTTAGAGTGAGAATGACCATCAAAGGAAGTCCAGCACACTATAACATCATACTGGGCCTATCTGACAAAAAGTCTTGCTTCTCAGAGTTTGCAAGGATTTCTGGGAGATAGGTAGACTTTGTTTTTTGCACTTTCTGACATGTTTAAGATGAGAATTCATGGTTGTAACATGGTACATACATCAGAAGAAAAGGAAAAGCATGTCATGGGCAATTTAAAGATGCAAAAAAACAGAATCATATCTCCTGGGGTGAAAATTAAAAATAAATATGAAATGCAGTGGGTAGCACTCGCGCCTCACAGCTAGAACATCCTGAGTTCGATTCCAGTGTTGGCTGGCGGGGTCTTTCTGTGTGGAGTTTGCATGTTCTCTCTATGTGCATTCTCTCCAGGTACTCTGGCTTCCTCCCACAACAAAAAACATGCACTAGGTGAATTGGTCACTCCACATAAATTGTCCATAGGTATGGATGTGAGTATGAATGGTTGTCTGACTATATACCTACCCTATGATGAACTGGTGACTCATCCAGGGTGTTCCCTGCCTTCACTCTAAGTCAGCTGGGATAAGCTCCATCCGACCCTTGGATGGATGGATAATATGCATTAGCATGTGTTTCTACAAGCACACCATACCACAATGCCGACACAGCGTCCTCAGCTGGTCAATAACTTGCACTCAGATGTATTTATCATGTGACTGCATGCACTGAACTGTGACATCCAAACCATGGTGGTTCGGTACTAATACAAAAACAGATACACCCTAACGTTGACTATTTTGTGCTATTCTAAATAAACATATTTATCAGTCAGTACAGTTAATCTGTTTCCCTCCCCGTTTCACAGCATGGGCTCCAGCCACAGCAGTGACAAGTTTACCTGCAACCGCTATCTGAATGGAGAGGGCCCTCCATCTCTGGAACATCAAGGTCCTTTACTGCTTATCACATTCATGTACTCCTTTTCTGTGTCTGCCAAGCTGCCCCTTGCACAATGATTTCAAGCCTTTATGTCAGAGCCTTTGACTGCATCACCCTCTGTCAGGAATTCAGGATTTGAAAGCTGCATCATTTTCTAATGCAGACAGATTGACACCCTTTATCATGCCTCCTGAACTGTTAGTTTCATTATATTTAGACATGAAATTACTTGATTAGTGTTAGAGGGGGAAAAGAGCTAAAAGAGTTCGAGCAAGAATTAGAAAAAAACACATAAAAGCACACACCTTGAAATGCACAAATATGCATGGCAAAATAACGTCACAAGACTCTTATTCTCAATATCCATTACCTAAGAATAGTGCTCTCAGTAGCCATTATTAGTACATGTGGTTTACATAGCAGTAACTCATAAATTCTGTGCAGTAGTTTCAAATGCCAAAGGGCATTTTGTGTATCTGTTTGATATGCCATGGCATGTTTTAGTACAATGTAGTAAATTATTATTTGGTGAAAAAAATAAGCATGGGGTCTGTGTTTACTTTTAATCACTTGATGCCCTTTTCTGAAACAGGACTTAAGACATTGTTAAGTGATTATTGCTTTAAAATATCATATAGAAACTATATGGCGAATAAACCCACCAAAATCTCCAAGAGAAATCCTAGGGTGATGAGGGTAGGAAAAGCTTCCTATTAAAGAAGAATATGTTCTCAAGCAAAACCAGGCTGTGGGTAGTCAGCCATCTTCAACCGGTTGGGGGTCAATGAACAGAGGAGAGAAAAGTGTAGAGGACAAGCAACAAACAGACACTGGATGACATAGACAGAAACTGCTCAACTCAGGGACAAGTGCAACAATCTATATACTCATTCTCTTTTTTGTGGAACAAAATTCTGTCAATAGAAAACAAACAGAAAATGACACAAGAAAATTCAGGTTGTTGGACTGAGAACTGATTTTATCTGGAATAAACAACATGCAAATGCACAATAAATTTATGTCAGCAGTGATGCAACAATTGCACTTTTGAATTATGATAGGATAGTATGAGGTATGTCCCCCCTGTCCTTTCCAGTGAAGCCATAGTAAAGGACAGCCCATTGAAGTCTTCACTGCTGTACAACAGAAGTAGGTGATGTCTCATACTATATGGTTTACAACAGGGGTCGGCAACCCGTGGCTCTGGAGCCGCATGCGACTGTTCAGGCCCCTCCTATGGCTCCCTGCAGCCTTGACAAAATTTCCTATAAATTTAAACACACTGCCTGGCCAAAAAAAAAAGTCGACACCTGGATTTAACTAAGGAAATACAGTCAGAGCATTTCCACACGTACAATGCAAAGGGAACTCAAGGGATTGAGACTGAACAGCTGTGTAGCTTCAAGAAAACCACTAATCAGTGAGGCTAACCGGAAAAAAAGGCTTCAATTTGCTAGG
>JAQQAE010013295.1:0-12807 GCA_029823295.1 Pseudamia nigra | reverse complement strand
AAAAAAACCAAAAATGGATCATTTTTTGAGGGTGTGCCTTATAATCCGGTGCGCCTTATAGTGCGAAAAATACGGTAATAGAACGCTAAACACAATGAACATAACCGTGCTCTTACTCAGCATTTGGTTCTGCAGGCAGATCAGACTGTCCTCCCAGCTCTGCTTGTCCTGCTGCTCGCTCAGCGGACGGTTCCAGTTGAGGAGCTGGAAGTAGCTCTCCAGGATGCTCCTGATCTCCACCTGACGCTCTGCGGGGCTGCTGGCGTGCAGCAGGTGGATCATTGCCGTCAGACACTGCAGGGTCAACCGAGGCAGCGCCGTGTCCAAGGGCTCGGGAGACGCCCGGCAGCACCAAACCCGCAGAACAGAGAACAGGTCCTCCACAGAGTCCGGGCTGATGCACTGAAGACCATTCTTCTGGACATCAGTAAGAAGAAAGAGGCTGACATTGAACATTTAGAACCATCATTGTGATGATTTAATATGTTCCAGGCTGCTATAATCGCAGGAATAGGGACGTGCAGAGCTGCCTCTGTGGTTGGACTGAGCCTGGACTCTGGAGCCAGCGGTGGAAGGCAGGACCATGACCAGGCTCAGGACAATCGTGGATTAATACCAGCCACCCCCCTGCACACTATCTCGACACAGCAGAGGAGCTCCGTCAGCGACAGACTGTCACAGAGATGCTCCACAGACAGGCTCAGGAACTCTTGTGTACCACGTGCCATCAGACTGTAAAATGCCAGTCAGGAGGAGAGGGGGCTGTGATTGTAACGGGGTGGTATAATGGCTGTTTTTATGGCTATGTGCATTTTTACTTTGCAACTTTTTAGAATTTTCTCTTTTATGTGTGTTTTTTAGTGTTTCATATTGTTATGGTAAGATTTGGAGTGAGATAAATGTAAGTGAGTGCAGACTGTATTTAGTTTCCCCCGGGATTTATCCATCTATCCATTGTAAATGAATATGTTCCTAATGACTTGCCCAGTTAAATAAAGGCCAAACAGAACATAAAGAAGCTGTTTTGGATTCAAACCCACATTTACATGTCCCTGTACGTGTCCTGCAGAGAGATGTGACACTGTTAATTCAAACCATGAGGAAATGAATGAGGTTTGATGTAGTGTGGTCAGTTCAACCCTGGTTAGAGGAGTTTTAAATTTCAGTATGCACAGGTGCATCATCATCAAGGTGGGAAGGATTAAAAAAAATAAACATACTGATCAAATTTTATGTGTCATTACTATTACTAATGCGTTTCATCACAACTGAGTGACGCAATTCCATTTACAGATCAAAACATATTTTTGTGTTTAGTATTCCATTCAAACACAAGGGACAGAGATGGTAGCAGACCTTTCCTCCGCTGATGATGGCTCCCAGGAGATGGACCAGTCTGACTGTGAGCAGCTCTGGGATCTGTTTACTCTCCTGCAGACTTTCTGTGGACAAGGATTCATAAGAGACCACTTTAAATATCAACACCGTGCTGTTATTTAATCATGCTGGGACAGACTCCAATGTAACTGTGACAATAAGTGAGCTGTGATGGAAAGTAACCAAATACATTTCCTCATAACTGTAGTTCTGAACAACTTTGACAGACTTTACTGGAATATTTCCCTTTTGTGCAACGCTATACCTCCACTCCAAAAATGTCCCTTTTGCTCAGTGACATTCATTGGACATCTTTTTTTTTTTTTTTTTTTAAATCATTACAGGTGGCTGTTGTAGTCTTTATAATTACGTCTTTTCGTGGATTTATCTGTCGACAGTTACAACAAACTGCAATTTTATTGACTTGTAACGTTATCTTTTAAACTGACAAACATAAAATAATGCCATAATTTTACCCAGATCAAAAAAAAATATTTACAACTCACCATCAGAGGTAGGTTGTACATTTACCCTTTTACTCTACTTTATGTGCTTGAGTAGTTTTGAACATAAAATGCACTTCTGAGAGTACTTGTTTTGCAAAATACATTTTACTCAGTTACATTCATAATGAAAAAATGCACTTCTACTCAGCTACATTTTTCTCCACCTCAAAAAGTAGGAGTAAAAATGTTGTAATTAAAAAAAAAAAAAGATTTATATAAGAAATGACCAAAAATGAGTAAATTATGTGTAAGCCATATATGCAAAATGTACCAAATAATTACAAAAGGCATCAAAATGAACAAAAATAAACAAAATTTACAAAAATGATTAAAAAAAGAAGGAAAAAAATTAAAAAACTGAACTAAGCAGGAAGGTTAATTGAAATTAGTGAGCAAATGAGCAAATAAGTGAAAAGGAAGAAAATAATCATTCTCAAAAAATGAATAACTTAATCAAAAAATTGAAGAAAAAAATAACAAAATAAGCAAAAAAAATGAGCAAAAGAATCCAAAATATTAACACAAAACAAAATAAGCAACAAGATTTGTAAAAATGAACTAACAAAAAAATCTAATTCAAAAATCAACTAAATGATGCATGAAAATGAACAAAATCATCAAAAAATGATCCAAATAGTCATAGGAATCAACAAAAATCACCAAAATACATCTTTGAAGGCAACATATTAGTTTCATTACTTGAGTACGGTAGTTTTTACTCTTACTCAAGTACTTGTTTTTGAAGTACTTCTACTTCTTGAGTCATTAGAATTATAAAGTAATACACGTCCTTGAGTATTGTTTCAGTTTACACACCACTGCTTCTATGGATTTACTGGCGACTCTACAGCGTAGTCACTGGAATGGTTAGGTTTAGAAGGACCAAATCATTACTTTTCCTAAAATACTTGCTAATAACTTTAATTTCCTGCTATTTAAGTAAGAATTTTCAGGGTAGACCTTTACTTGTGCTTTTACCACAGTGAGTGAGAATTTAAAAACAAATGAACGGTCTATTAAAAAAAAAAATGTGTGGACTATAAATTCTTTGAGAAATTCCTCTGCATTGCCTGAGTTGTCTTTTAAGGTTATTCCAATAAGACTAAGAATCAGACTAAGCCTTGGTAATTGCATAGGTATTACACAAATTAGCTCTCACCATTTCCCATTAACACATTCTATTAAGTGTTAAAGTTTAATATCACAAAAATTTCAAACACACTGAAACTTGCCCAGGCTGAGATTTCCCTCACGGCTTATAGATCATTGCTTGCTGATCAAATGAGCTTCTAAAATTAGAAATGCCTGAAAACCTCAGAATTAGAGGCGGACTAATTACGCTTTCAACCAAAAACTAAGCATTCTGGACTGAGCTGCTCTTTCTCATATATTAATGAGAAATATTGTACCCCTTTTTAACACGTTAAATACATTCTTACATGTCCTTAGAATGTGCGTTTTAAACTTCAGCTCCAGATACCATTGGACAGCGACTCTGTGTTTATGTTTCAGATCTGGTTACATGAACAAGAGCTGTATTTTCTCATTTAAGTGGGATTTTGATCATTCACATTACATTTAGTGGGCCCCAACATATTTAGTAATCCAGTGTTAATGTGACTTCCTGCTTCTGTGGTTGAGTTCACCTGGTTTCAAATTCTTATGGTAATTCCTTGGTTTGGGCCCAGACGTGAGTTTTACAACATGGATGACGATAGGAACCTTATTTCTCACAACATGTCTCCTTTAAAATATGCATGATCTGTTTAAAAAAGAGAACTGGAAGAAGTAAAAGGTCAGCATTTTTTGGCCTAATGAAGACAGACGTAAGCCGTGTTCTGGCAGAGGTGGTTTGGGTCTTATGGTACGTGAAGTCTGACAGAGATCAGAGTGATGAAGCTGGATTTCTGACTCACCGTGGAAGAGGGCAGGCAGCTCCTCTGGCAAGGCCAACGGGGAGAACTTATACTTGTTCCTCTCCAGCATGCTCACCTCCTCCCTGCAACGCACAAACCTCATGTCAGCGCACTCCGACTCACACCTAATCACACGGCAGAGTAACGCCGCCGCCGCTAACGAGGCTTACAGGCACAATGAGGTGCTGAGGTTGGGCAACATGCTGAATGCACATGAGACACTTTTAATCTGTGGGAAACTGAACTGAACTTCCTGCATGTTCATAAAGATGAGCGCTCTGATCCTGCACGAGGTGGAGGCTCATTTTCTTGACTATGTTGTTCATTTTCTTCAGTTTATATTTATTTGGTGGATATTTTCTTCTTTTTTCCTTATTACTCTGTTCATGTTATTAATCGGTTTGTTCGCTGTTTGTTCATCATCTTGATTGTATTGTTCATTCTTTCTTCAGTTTGTTCGTAAATCAGTGTTCTCACCCCGACAGGCGTCTCCTCCACGTCTGATACGGGTCAAAAAGACTCTCACACAAAACGAGTCCATATTGAACGACCGACCGCAGAGACTCCTGCTCCCCCTGCCCCTTCTTCAGCTGAGGAAGAGGCAAAATACAAAATACATGTTCATCAGACATGACCAGGTCCTTTAAAACACATAAACAACACTCCCGTTCAGAGAATAGAAGGTCAGCTACTTCTCTTTTCATCATAAACTACTTCTGCATGAGGACGTCACCAGCTCAATATGATGGATCCTCTGATGGTTCGGTCGCATAAATCTTTTTTTATTCGGTCACCAATGGTTTATTTGTTTTGTTTTTTTTACTTTGCTGCTTTTTTCTTGTTGTTCATTTAGCTGATTTTTTTGATTATTTTGTTTTGTTAATTTTGGGGATTATTTCTTGCATTTTTGTGCATTTTTCGATGTCTAGCTATACAGTGGTCCCTCGCTGTATCGCGGTTCACCTTCCGCGGTCTCGCTGTTTCGCGGATTTATTTTTTTTAGTGCAATTTTCATGTACTTTTTATACAGCATACGAACGTGCATTGTGTTCCGTGTCCTGATTGGCTAAGGCCATTGTCATATTTATTTTTGTTTATCTTATTTATTAAATAGTGGATTGTTTAATTTTTCTACAGCACTTCCGTTCATTGCCATTTTTATTTTGCCCACTTTTGGTCATTATATTCTTTATTTTGTTTATTCATTATTCTTCATTCTGTTTATTCTTAATGTTTGCTCATTTTGGTAATTGATTCCTTCTTTTTTTCTTAATTTTTGTTCATTATATTGATGATTGTGTTTATTTATATATCATTTTGTGGATATGTGAATTATTTTTGTTAATTTCCTTTATTACTTTAAGCATTCCGTACATTTACCAATCATTTTTTGATTGATTTGTTTATTGAATTTTTTATTCATTTTTTTCTTAATTTTTTTCATTATTTTGTTCATTCTGTTTACTATTTTGTTCATTTTTGTTGACATTTTCATTTTCTTGATTCCTGTGTTCACTTTAATCAGTATGTTTCTTAATTTCCTTGTCTGTTTTGGTCATTTTCATCAATTATCTTTATTATCTGCGCATTTTTGGGTAAATATTGCTTTTATTTTCTTCATTTTTGTTCAATTTGTTGATTTACTGACCATGTTTTAAGTACAGTGCAGACTTTTATACATCTTCTTATCCTTTATATTTAAATAGTAAAAACATAGTAATTGTATCTTTTGTGCATTTTTAGTTTATCCCCGTTTCTGACGGAGGTTTGGTAGCCACTGCTGTACGATATGCATCTTGTTTGTGCAAAGGGCAGTGAATATCGTCTGCCCACATGATAAAGTGGACATGCCATGGAGCCGAGCCACGTCATAAATCAAAGCAAACTGCTCCCTGTTTAAATAACAGTCGGTAATAGCCGTACCTGGTCCAAACAGAAAGTCAAAAGCTTGATGGTTTCAAAAACGAAACCAGGCGTCTTCTCTGGGTCGAGGTTCTCCATGTTCCTAAAGTCATAGAGAAGCTTGTCACATCAGCATGTTGGAAAAAAAGTGTTAATCCATGTCAGAACAATACAAATAGGGAATGAACATAATGTACCCAGGTGTTCCAAATATGTCGATTTTTTTCCTTTGTCATGATAAATGTTCAGAGTTTACTGCAGAACAAAATATTATCTCAATCTTGACGGTAAATTTAATCAACTTACATATAAACACTGGAGAGGTTTGGACAGCATAAAAAGGCAAATTACTACAGGATGAACACAACATATTTAATAATCTCCATTGTATTTGAATGTATACATCGATGAGCCATAAAATTATGACCTCTGACAGGTGAAGCGGTAACAGGCCCCTATCTGCCACCCGTGCATTGTTGCGTAGAGGTTTCCGCCACGCACCCACGCCTCAGAGATAGCAACCTGCTGTGCACTGCCGAGGGCGTGTTGCTATTAAAATTAGATAGGCAGGTGGCACATTAACATCTTCCACAAAAAAAAAAAAACAGAGCTGCGCCAGTGGTCAACAAAAAAACCTGGTCTTTGATGTAAAAAAAAAAAAAAAAATAGACCATTGGCTGGTATCTCAGAGGCGCAGAAGGCGTTGAAGACACGTGACCACGTAGAAGTGTACATACAGCAACAATTATATTTACTGTGACTGATACATGCAATATGCATTATTCCTGAAAACAACATGTTTTGTGCATATTTCTACATATTTAAAATTGAAAATTAATAAAGAAAGAAAGCCAGAAAGAAAGAAAGAAACAAACAAAACAAAAAAAAAGGAGCGGACCACCAAATAAACTGAGATATGGCCAATTAAGTGAGGAGGATGTGTGTCAATTTTGGCCATTTTCAAGAATGTTACCCAAAAACCGCTGCATAGATCTAATATCTAGTGTTTCATACAGCCCATCTAAGCATCACAACTCTATAAAAATGTCAAAGGCATTGGTTTCAGAAAGCCTAAACATGGTCAAGCATGTGACCTAAATTTTATTTTTGCCTATTTCAAAGGGTTGGGATACCTACCAATTTGATAGGCAACTATCTTTTGGTATTTTCCAGTGGGCAATGACTCGGGCTGTTCGGTGAGGCTGATGTGGAAATAACTTTAGGTTGTAATGCTGCCACTGGGGATCCTCTAATAAGTAATATCATGGTCCATCTTTAACTTTTTGCTCCATTATTAAGCTATTACTGCAAATAATCAAACAAATCACTTCCGTGCTGGGATTTGATTGGCATGTCGCTATAGTAACTCAACTCGCTAGTGAAGTCGGACCATTTCGGATCTTCGTATCTTCTATTTATTCAATATGGACATAGTCTTACCTGAGAAACACTTGACTGCAGCTGTGGCTAAGTGTTTACACTAACAACACTGCTTGGTGAAGTTTTACACGTCAGTAAGCTAGCAGCTAAAATTAGCTTCCATGAGTCCCCTGGCATGAAGGCTCAGTTAGCCCCCCTTCCGTTCATCCAAATATGGTTCCAGCCTGTTTTTGACTGCAAAAGGAAGTGACAACCTGATTGGCCTCAAAACGGCCCATCATAAACTAATGGATGACGTCACAGTCACTGTCCAGTAATATATACAAGTCTATGGTATTTTCAGAGGCAGCAGATAAATGTTCATCATGATGCAAATTTCACAGTCATAAGGGTCAGGCTAAGCGCAATTCAGAAGACCCTTACGACTATGACTTCCTGTGGGCCCACCACCTTCAGGAGGTTGTCGTAAGGGTCTGGTGTTTTGTGGTTTGGGTGGCGGCTGAGGACGGGGGCCTGGGTGGTCCAATCCCTGGTTGTCAGGGCTGGCTCCAATGAGGAGGAGGCCCTGGGGCAAACCCAGGGCAAGCTGGAGGGACTATGTCTCTCGGCTGGCCTTGGAATACCTGGGGACCCCCCTGGGGGAGTTGGGAGTGGGTAGCTGGGTAGGGGGCAGTCTGGGCTTCTCTGCTTAGGCTGCTGCCCCCGTGACCCTGACCAGAATAAGTGGAACAAGATATGAGGGCCTGCAATTTTCACGCCCAAATTGACACATACTCCCCTGACTTATAGTGTTGTGGTGCTTAGATGTGCTGTACAAAACTTTAAAGATTAGACAGATTCATGCCATGGTTTTTGGGTAACATTCTTAAATATGGCCATAATCGAAACATACACTGAATTGGCCTTATCTCAAAAAGTCCATGTCCGAATGTAATTTAATTTAATTTTCATTTACTGGATAAATAAGGCATAACTGGTAAAATTTTCAGAATTTTTTGAGACCAAAGTGTGTGAGATGTCCTGAAAATTTATTGAAACGGAATGGGACAACCCATTTATGAGTACTTCTACTTGAGTCACTAGAATAAGAAGGTAACAATACTTCTAGGATCTACGTCTACCCAACACTGGTCATGGCAGATGTAGAGCTGTAATAAATGCGCGTCTCCTCACACCTCACCTGCACACGATGATGAAGAACTTGATGAGGAGCAGGGGGTGTGGGGTGCCGCCGCCGCCGCCATGCTCGGCCGTGTCGGAGAGGTGAAGCGCGCTGTGCCATAACTGGGTGCTGAGGAACACCAGGACCTCCCTGGGGAGCAAGGGCACCTCGGAGCTGCACTCCTCCAGCCTGCAGACAGAAGAGGAGGACATGGAGAGATGTGGGAGGACAGGGAGCGATACAAAGGGTGCTGTAACACTGGCTGGATTTACACAAAGAATAAACACAGCAAAGAGGTATCTGTACGTAAGGGCGACTGTCTGTGGGAGAGAAAAACACAAGGACACTCAGGCTGCAGTGTAAAATATGCAGCTTTTGTATCACTAACAAGCCTGCTCTACATGAATTATGACTTTTCTGGAGTTATGTCAGGTCATTGATGGAAAATGTTGTTAGTTTTTCATTATTTTCCTAACTGTTTTGTTGTTTTTTGTCCATTGCTTGACAATTAAGTCCGGTTTTATTTATTTTGTTGATTAAACTGTTCATTATCTCAATTTTGTTGGGCATTTTTGGTGATTTTATTGATTATTTCCATAATTTTTCCTGACTTTAGTGATACTTTTGTACTGTTTTGTTGCTAATTTTGTTAATTTCTTTTCATTTTGTGGATTGTCATGTGCACTTTGTGAAGTGTCTTGATTATTTTGTTCATTTGTTAACTATTGTATCCTTTTTTTGAGCATTTTATGGACTGTATCATTTTCTTGCTTCAATTGTTCATTCTTGATTGTTTTGGTCATTTTTTTCTTGTGTCGTTTTTGCTGGCTTTTCTTATTATTTTGTACTGTTTTGTTGATAATATCAATCATTTCTATTCATTGTATTGTCTTTTTGAAGTTTCTTGATTATTTTGTTCATTTTTGCTCATTTTGTTGATTATTTTGTTCAGTATTTTGTTCATTTTGTTGAGTATTTTGCTCCTTTTGTTGAGTATTTTCTTCCTTTTGTTCATTTCTGTTGAATTTGTGTGTTATTTGGTTCATTTTTGTGAAGTTTCTTGATTATTTTGGTGATTTTCTTGTTTGTTTTGTTCTTTTCGTTGATTATTTTTGAGCAATTTGGTTTATTTTGTGGATCATTTAGGTTTTTTTTGCTCATTTTCTTGATTTTTTTGTTTTTGTTTTGTTCCCTTCATAGACGTATAGAAAAATGTACAAAGTGATTGATATTTTACACTAAGCTGAGCAGAATAAGCACAAAGTCACAAATTTAAATACCAAGCAGGCAAGCCAAGTTTCAGTCTTATGTCTTTTACATGCTTTTTATTTTGTTTCATTTTTCTCATATCTCGTTGAAGCGTTGACATTTCCATCATGACGTATCTTAAATGTAGTTTTTGTTTCACTATGTCTCTTTTGATGACTTTAAAACCACCACTATCAGTTTCCTTCAGCCTTTACTGTTAACAAAAAAAAAAAAAAAAAAAAGTTTGTGTTAATCCCCAAATTAATATTGACCGATATGAAACTCTTTGTCATGATTATATTTTCATTCCTTTTTCCACTCACCTCCGAGGCCCCAGCGACTGCACATCAATGAGCCTCTCGAAGGACGCCACAAAGGCCTCCAACCACTGCTGCAGGTAGCCCACGTCTTTCTGCAGGAGGGACGAGAGGACATTTTAGGCAGTGAATTCACGTTCTCACCACAAGGACCATATAGCATAGTCTCCCTGTGCAAAGTGTGAATGGTTAGGATAGAAATCAGAGTGACATGCTGTCGGTTGTGGCCTCTTATTTCACAATCTGAAGATGTGAACATCTCGGTGTGACACACTGCGGCTCGAACATGGCACTGACTAAACCTTATGACCTGTTTTTGTAACAGGATGTTGCACAGAGATGTATCTCACAGAGGAACGCATTAGCCAATTCTTTCCTTTTTCAAAACAGGGCAGTTGAAAGAAATATAATGTTCATTTCTTCACAGTAAGTTTCGTTGCAGTCACATATGGCGTCACAGCATACGCATTGACACACTTTATGTATGAAGCATGTTATTGTCTGGAATAGAAAGCATGACAGGACTTTCCTCCATTGCTACATCCTTATAATGCCATTAAAGACAGCCTTATATGTCAGTGTTTATGTACAACGGTAGTTATCAGAGCTTTGATCAGTGTCAGCAGTGCAACATATCCTGCCACTCTTCCCTCCTCACATCAAACCAGCACAGCAACACAAACACCAGACAGGTCACCAGACAAACAGGTTGACTTTGAAGTGAAGTTTGGGTTTTCATTTCACCGTATCATTAACAATAGGCTGTGACAGCTCACACAAGTGCTTCAGAATCAGTATTATAAAATAGAGCATGAAGAACAGTTTCCTCAGCCACGATGTGCAGCTTGCACATGATGATTCGGGAAATGCTGATTTTAAAGCAGGTTCTCAAAAGTTTGTGTGGTAAAGGAAGACATGAGTTGTTTCAGACTGACTGAGTCACTGTACACAAATACCATCCCGTAAACAGCACATGGTAAAACAATCCATCAGGTACTTCCCCTAAGTCGACAAGCAAACAAGGCTCAGATGAGCAGTGTCTACAGCAGCTGATTTACTCTGCATAACCAAGTTTTATAGCCATACTGTTATGGAACAAAGCACTAGTCTATGCTGAATACAATGTACAACATCCCCATGTTGGAGCTTCGATTATTATGTGTAGTTCATGGCCACAGCTCCTCTCGGTAAGCATCACAATAAAATGCATAGAAAAACAAATGTAATTAACAGTGTAAAGTTTAATGCAACCACATCTCTACCGAAGCAGATTGTACATGTGTTATGCAAATGTTAAATGTACATTACCAAGTGGCACTGATTTATGAGCCAGTCCATCTCTCATTGTGTAAAAGGCTGAGCAGGGTCCAGGTTCTGGCGAACCCAGTCTCAGATGAACCTTCAGCGCCGATCAGCAGCTCAGCAGCTGCTCATCACTCCTCAGCAGCAACAGCGTCTGACTCACTCGTCTCGTCTCTCGTTAAGCAAAGTAACCAGGAAATGACATTTCACTTTAACTGAAGCCCATTTCCTTCATACTCGTCAAAGCCCTTCCTCTTTTGATTCTATTGCTCGTTGTGAGCAGATATGAGAGAGGCCTCAATAAAAACAATAATGAAGAACCAGGACTGTGTTACATCTAGATTTTCCAGATTTAACACAACAAAAAGATGCTGGAACAGAAATAAATATGCACTTATTTCAGCTTTTACACATAAAAATATTCCAAAGGGCTGAAATATGCTTGACATTACAAACAGATGAAGAGTTGATTAAGAGATTGAAGATTTTGTAATATATTTATAAAAGATAACATTTATGAGTTTAAATCTGTGACATTTCTTAGACGTTTTTAAACCAGATGTAAAATTACATTATGTGCTTAAATGCTTTACATAATAGAACCTTTACAACACAAAAACAGGAAACTGAATCACCCATTGTTGTGCGGCTGTGACATCAGAAACAGCTGACAGCGAGCTAAAATTGTTACATAATAATATAGATGTTTTAACTCCATCATTCACACTTGAATTATAAATTGACAGCAAATAAGGAAATAAATACCTTAAAAATGTGGTCTTTAAATCTGAAAAAAAATGATGTTGCTTGGACATTATAAGAAACATAGATGTAAAAGTAAGCATTAATAATGTGAACATAGAAAGAGTAAAGGAAATTAAATTCCTTGGTGCAATTCTAGACCACAACATCTGCTGGAAACCACATATTAAATATGTTCAGGGGAAGTTGGTACAGACCATTGCTATCCTGGGGAAAATAAGGCAGATCTTCAACCAGAAAGCATGATATCCTGTAGTCTATACTGTGCATTCATTTTACCAGGTCTGACCTACCGTGTAGAGGTACAGTAATGGGGAAACACACCCAAAAGTACTCCTCAAACATTAAACACAATGCAGAAAAGGGCCATCAGATTCATCAACAATGCAGGATTTAGACAACACACAAACAGACTTTTCTTAAAATTTGATTTAGTTTAAAACAGCACAAATAATATTCAAAGCAAGAAATAATTTACTTCCCGATAACATAAAGAAACTGTTTTCAGAAAGAGAATGGGGCTATAAATCAGGAGGGGAACTGAAGTGAAAAATGCATTGTGTTAGAGCAACACTAAAAAGTATGTGTGTGTTGATCTCTGGGGATAAATTGTAGAACAGTCTACCAGATGAATTTAAAAAAAAAAAAGTAAAACCTTAAGCCAGTTTAAAAGAATATACAAAACACAAATATTAAATAAATATAAGGATGAAGAACAGCACTTTAATCCAGGATGATAATGGCAGTGTTCACAAGGAAATATGAAGATATTGTTGTGTTTTTGTAATGTCCTTTTCTCCTGTGAGTGTGTAGGGGTGTATTATGTGAATGTTCTCCATGGATCGCCACCTTGTCGCGGTGGAGAACCTTGTGTGTTCCAATGATCCCGAGAGCGATGCCGTCGGGGGCCTTTTGGCTCCTGGTAGGGTCACCCA
>JAQQAE010013294.1:0-12809 GCA_029823295.1 Pseudamia nigra | reverse complement strand
GTCCAGAAATCCCACGCAGCGGAGAGATCCTGAACGCATCACGGAAGAAAAATACAGAGAAGGTCCGGAAATCCCACACAGCAGCGAAGGTAAGCGTGTCTCTTGCAACGAGCCATTTTGCGGTCGTTACACACACAAATGGTGCGGGACTTGACTGGAATTAGTCCATATATAAGGCGCACAGGATTATAAGGCGCAGTGTCATATTTGGACAAAATAGACAGCGTTTAGGTGCGCCTTATAGTGCGTAAAATACGGTAACTCTGAGACATAAATTAATGAAATGTATTTCCAAAAACCACCAAATTATTTCTTGCAGTCTTCAAGCAGTGAAAAATGAGCGTAAAAAGCATATTGAAAATAGTTGTACTCACTCATTTTGTTTTAAATATATGTCGAGGTATGAGCAGCTGAGACAGAAGACTCCAGTGGGGAGTCTTGAGGATGGCTGTGCACTACCAGTTGTCGCTAGAATGTGTATTTGAAGCAATAACATAAAGATAAAAATGATGATAAAAAAACAAGCCTACTGTTTTATTTTGAACTTTATCTGTTTCTGATGCCATTTTCCTGTGAAGTCAGGTTTGTCATTTTCACAGGGATCACATTTCCTGGGTTGAGTCATATTTTTCATCACCTCTGACATTGAGGGAAGACTACAGTACATACACCGTTAACATACTGAAAATACGTGTGTGTGTGTATATATGATATATTTCTGATGCATGATTAAAATTAATGTGGAATTGACTCAAATGAAAATCACTTTGCAGCCCTAGTGCTATATGGGGCTAAATGATTTATTACTGAGAGTAATATATTGCTTGTGCATGGTGGATCATTTCCAGGTGTATTTTACTACCTTAAATATGTCATCATCTCACCACCAGTCTTTGTTGTGCAGAATGACATGGTTGCTATAAATTGCCATAGTTTATTTATCTCTCTACATTCTGCAAAGGACTTATCTGATGCCAGCATCGGTGATGAGATTGATATTTTAACTTCCCCAATGACTAATGCAACATAAACGCTCCTGTGGTTGTTGTTAGGCTGCTGTTTTTCAAGGACTCTCAGGGGCTCTTGGCTTGTTGTTGAGTGCGATATTATGGAACAAATAGCAGGGCTTAATGTTGGAGTAGATGATTTAACTGCCCTTAGGGCAATGAAAAAGGGAAACTGATTTTGTATTCTTTAACACTGCACAAGGTGCTATTCTGTAGGTTTTTGAGGATCTCAAAATTATTGAAAGGTAAGGCACAATTTCACACTTTCTGAATAAATGCATAATATATCTTTTGGCCCAAACTATCTGTATATATCATCATAATTAAATCAGTGGTTAATGGACATAATTGTAATTTACTTGTGTGTTCTCAGTTTACAATTTATTACTGTTTGAGTGCAGTCCTTGGTCTCCTTCAGGCCCACTGACTGTGTTGTCTGCTTTGCTCTATCAGAGATGCTGTGGCTTTAATCCTTTGCCCACAGGGGACGGCTGACATGGATGAGTGTAAACTGTTGACTTGGTGCTGTCTCCGATGCTCCCTGATCAAAGACGGTGCAGCCCTCCTGTTTCACAACCTGGCTTCAAATATGCTCCAAGTCTCAGCCACAGCGACTCCCCCCTCTCTATTTCACACTTTTTTAACCTGTTTTTCCATAGCAATTCGATACAGCTGATAATAACAAAGCAGCTAGTTCTGACTTTACCCACGTAGCCTCTGTGACCTCCCTCCAAGCAGTGAATGTGATTTGGAAAACACTATGTGGTTCATACCATTATTGAGACAATTTTGGAGAAAGTAATGTGCTGTCTTAAGTGCAAGGGAAGACTTGGTTTGATGTAGTGCTTAGTTTAATTAATCCCTGGTAATGATGCAACTATTAGTAAGAGCTGCACTTGTCTGAAGTAGCCGGGGTGTGTGTGTGTGTGTGTGTGTGTGTGTGTGTGCGTGCGCACGCTTCATGGGCAGAGACAGTGATCAAGCAAAGTACCACTCCACAACTCCCAGGAGTCCTAACGCTGAACATAACCTTTTTCTTAGCTTAAATGTATTTGCAGTACATGCTAACATGTGTGACACAGAATACTTGTCATGATGCAGGGATATGCAGGTAAGGAAATCGACAATTAATTCTAAGGTGTTGAATCCATCAGAATCTTATGCCTCTGAGCTCATTATTCCCTTTTTATTTTGTGCAGTCGTTCTGTCTGACAGACATATTACAAAATAATGACTCATGTATTTATGCTGTTGGACACTTGCAACAGAAGGACTTGTGGCAGAGAGTAAGAAACAGCCAAAGCATGACTTCATTTTCAAGAAAGATGGAGAGTTACAATTCTAGTTGGAGCATCTGTCAAATGATCATTTCAAGCAATATGCTGATCCACTCCACAGCATGCGCTCAAATTGTAGGAATGCCATATATTTGATGAATGCCACTGCTTCGTACTGAAGCTGCACGTCCATTACCATAAATACACTACATCATCAATAATGGAATCGATAAACAATCAGACTTGTGTAAGCTTAATCAATAATGCTGTTGATGTCACTAAGATCTTATCAGTTTCACTTCATAACCAGGCATGTGTGTCCCATCATGTTGTGTACCATAGAGACATTAAAGTGGAAAAAAAAAGAAACCTTGATGAAAATGCACCAAATACACAGCCTGTGTCGGTATTAGTGCTACAAAATGTATGAATAATCAATAAAGGCTCAGTCTGTTCTTGTTTCTGTTTCGTGTAAATGTGTATAATTAAAGGCAGTAGATGTAGCCTGTGTCTCAAAACACTGATGCCTAGCTTAGTTTCACAGTGTTTGATCCACTCTACAGTTTTCTGCCTCCAAACTCCAGAACTAAGAGCCTGCTCTGTTCCTGTGTGATCTTTAATTAGAACATAGGATACAGACTCAAACTCCTCAGTCTAAATAATAACATGGAGAATTCTTTTGTTTTGCTGTGTTTGTCCTGAAATCTTTGGTCAACATGGGTGATGATAGAGAGGTATGATTTTTATGTTTAAATAGGTAGGTGAGAGAATTTTTCCATTCCATTTGATTATTCTTATGATCATATAATCAGTTGTACATATGGTGTGATATTGTATTTGCTTGCAAAACACTGCATGTTCTTTTGAATCCTACGAATGCACAGCAGACTGCAAAACAATTTTTTTTCTTTTGTTACCTTTTGCTCCCATCTCTCAGAAATGTTACATTTTTGACATCTAGCATAATACATAAATATTAATGTATTATCTTCATCACAGTGCTGAAATGGTGTTTTGCATATTGCAGTCCTAGTGTTGAAGTGTTCTTGCTGGTAGAGGTGCTTGCAAGGGAAGAAGAATTAATTGATTTTGAGGAACAAAGTGTTTTTTTATTTTTTTTTTAGGTTTAGTGCATTTTAGGTGTAAGATTACATGCTGTGCTGAGCTGCGATGTTTGTAGAGAGAAGTACAAGTATTAACACTTTGACAACTGAGAGTGTTACTGCAATGATGTATAGGTCCAAAAAGAATGTGAAATCAGAAACTGTACTGCAGCAGATGTAAGGGATTTCTGTTTTTATTGGAGCTTTGGTAGATGATCCTCTGGTTTTTGTTTTATTTTTTCCTGCAATTGGACAGGAACAGTAACAATCTGCCTGTGCAATTGTTTGCATCCGTCTAGCAACAGGAAACCAATACTAGCTGATATTGCTTAAAGCAACAGAGGAACACTCTTGTCTTACTTGTGCACTTGATTGAAGATGGTTTGAGCAAGACATTTTTCCTCCTCTGGCAGAGACTGCATCTGATGCAAAGCTTATTTTTATCAACACATTGAATTATAAGTATGGGACTAGTGTGCTCATGGGACTCTGTATTCTCAAGGAAAATTAGCGCCTCCAGCATTCACTGTTTTTTCTCCTGAAATTTCTTTTGGGCATTTGTCATTTTATTATGGAGTCTGTACATTTGTCTGAATGTTTCGACAGACAAGATTTTCAGGCAAGCTGTTGGAACATTTTTCATGTATGTACTGTATGTAATGCAAACATGTTGACCAGCCAGTCCATTTACATGTCTTTTTTCAGACCAGCTGCTCCTGTTAAAGAGTTGACTGATGTTAAATATAGAGCACAGCAGAAGGAATCATAGGGCCTGTATGGAGAGGGCTTTTTCCTCCACAGATCCTTGATGGCGATGATCATTACCAGCTATTAAGACTGTGTCAAATGATGGCACCTGGGCTGAAAGCAAGGGATTGTGTGTGTGGTGCAAATTGTCATAACAGTTGCTGCTGCTTCTGTTTTCACTGGCCCATTGTAAAGGGATAGATCAGGAAGCTGTTATTTGACAGATAAGAGAGGTGGATGAAAGGATAAGTTAATCATGATGATGAATTTTATTTCAGTCGCCATCATCTCTAGGACTAAAAGGATCATCTGGAAGAATGGGCATGTTGTGAGAAGATTTGAGTCGCTGTCTGGATGTTTTTTTTATTAAAGCAAAGTGTAGCTTTAGCTGTAATTTCAAACGTTTTTTTTTTATTATTTTTATTTGTGCAGCTGTAAATTCAACAACCACAACATGACATGGCACTGATATTGAATAATTCTTCAAGGCTTGCTCTTATATTTACTTGCGTTTCATCATGTCCTCTTAGTCCCTCACAATATATTTTTTTCTGACCTATATCTTTGCTTCCACAGTTGCTTTGGGTGGCCAGCCTCCCCATGTACCGGTAGAAGACGGGTATCACGAAAGCACAGGTGTAATGAGGGAGAGGAGGGCAGCTGGTGACCCGTACTGGTCCTATTCAGGTGAGTGTGCACGCACCAGAGCCCTTGGTGGGAAGGTCTTTGCATTCCTTTAACTACTTACCTCTGCACTTTCTCACGTACCATTTTGAGTCTTTGTCTTGTCTCTCCTCTATTTGCTTTATTTTTCTTAACACTGTTCCCACCTCCTTGTTTTCACCTAATTCCTTTAGACCAGTATTCACACTGTACTTGGCGTGTTATTGTGGCTTAATACACGCATTGAAATAATTTTATTGTGGTGATCAAAGCTGAGAATCAAAGTGAGCTTTTCAGATCGTGTTGCAGCCAATTGTGATTAACTGCAAATAATTACTTGGCTAAAACCAAAAAAAGGATCAAACAGAAATGTCAACACACAGCACAAGGATGATTAAACATGTAGCTGTTTAGATGGTTCACGTTATTGTTCTCAGCACACTTACACTGATTTGTATAAATGCCTGGTATCAGATGCAAAGCAGCCCTTTCTGCACCAAACCCTCAATTTGTTTAAATTCCTTCCTCCATTATTGATAATATACATGCTTTTAATGCTGAGTAAGTGCTTTGGGCTTGCTTCCTCGTTTAATTTCTCTCGGCCATCTACCTCAACAAATTGGACAGATGGATGTTTCTGGCAGACGAACGTTAACGTGCAGATGCAAGCTCTAATGGATGATTCATTATGTGCACTTTTATGCCTGTAAATATTCAGAGTACTACTAGTCTGCTTATGTGTAATTGAGCTGTAAACTTTGAGTGTGTTTTTACCAGTGAATGAGGCAAATTGATGTTGAAATTCAGTTTTCTGATATCTTGAAGGGGGGGGCAGCTGACTTGAAAACATTTAATGTTTATGTCAAGATCCTGAAGGAAAAGTACATTCAGTGAAACACATTTTGAAATTATAGTATGTTAGAGTAGGTTGATTTCAACAATTAAAAACTTATTCTGTGTAGTACACACATTTTGCTCATATAGGCTGGTATGGTTAAAACGTAACAGTGATCATTACGTTTTTGTCAACATCAAAGGTGTATTTTGGGAGACTTCTTCAGAACAGCTCTGATGAGGACAAATGTTATTTCAGAGTGCTACTTCACATTCAGCTGTACACAGTGCCAACTAAGACCCCAGCGTAAACACAGCCCACTGCTGACCATTGAGCAGCTCCTGCAGGAAATGGGGGTTATGTGTTTGATCGAGGGCACCTCACTGAAAGAGCTCAGGAAGGGAGGAGCACTCAGTGAAATTATATTTACAGGTTCCAAGGTCCTGAAACGTCACCTGGCAAATAACTAACTCGGTTCTCTTGGAGTGCGCCGCAGCTCTCAAAATTATTATACTGATGGAAAATATTGTCTTCAGTGTTGCTGTTGTCAAGTACACATTTTAGCAAGAAAATTGTGCAAATGAGGGTAGAAAATGAGCTGTTCTTACTACAGAGTGAAGTGTGTTCTTCTTGATTCTTTTATATTTTTCACTTGTGAATTTGGGGGATGTGTTCTTGTTGTGAAATGGTCCACCTCCACTGTAAAACCATGGCATTGCTGTGGTGGTATAATATTTACTTCCACCAAGGAGGTTGTGTTTTTGCCTGTGTGTGTTTCCCTGTTTGCAAAATAACTCAGTCATGAATGGTTTTTGATGACATTGTCAGGAAATGTAGATAATGGGATAAGGAACAGCTGATTAAACTTTGGTGGTGATCTGGACCACCATCTGAGTGCACGATGTTTTTTTGCGCTGACCAATCAGAGGTGATGGGCATTTCACTGCTCACTCACCAATCAAATCAAGAAGGGGTGGGCCATAACACTAAAGTTCTCTGCACCATGATGGAAACAACTCGGTTTATGATCAAACGCAGAGAAAAGAGTTCCATGATTTTATGAAGGAAATGAACATCTGGAACATCCATTACAGTTTGAAACATTTCTGTGTGAAAAGGACATGTTTACGTGTCGCCGTGATGCAGACACGCCTCCCACTCATTTATCATGCTGTGCTATATGAGTAAAAATGTAAACGGTGAACTTAAAAGTACAACGTGTTTCGGGATGTCACACTGAAGCTCACCTCACACTCTCCTCACTTATGCAGTCATTGTCCCTGTACATGTCTGACATCATCTGATCAAATCTATACATAGACTTCATCTTGATAAATCAACCGCAGATTTTACTTTTTATTCCCAATATTCTTGCCTTTAAAAACTTCCGCCACTATTTTGTAGCTAAATATTGTAGTATTTCAACATGTGGACCTTTTGCAGCAGTAAAAGCGCTCCCTGTGGACACAGACCCTAGTAATGTCATGTGGTAGAAATTAGCTGCCTTGGCAAAGGTCTACGCCTCCAAGTGCTTTTTAGTTCTCTTTGTGTTAATTGAGCAATTACTCAGCAATGTATGGAACCATGAAGATCTTTAATGTGTGGTGATTATTTGCAGGCTGCTACCAAAGTACTTTCGGTGCAAGACCATCAAAGGCTATTGACATAGTACCAATCGAAATGCAACGTTTGTACTTTGGCAGTAAAATAGGTTATTTGTTGCCAAAGTACCAATGAGAGACTGGCTTACAAATTGCTTCTTGCCTGATACTGACAAAGTCTGGTTCTTTGCGGAGATGGACCAGACTAAAGACGCAGAGACAAATTAAGTGTAAGTGTAAATGTTTAATATTTTCTCTCATTTACTCATTAACTCCTTTTGAATTGAGCCGTTAATTTTTTAAAGCCTTCATTACATACACACTTTTTTTTTTTTTTTGACAACGAAGCTCGGATAATTCTCAAATTTTTTAAAGTTAAAAAGTCGCAAGGAGAATTTGTCTGATTGTTGTGAACAAGTCATGGACCTATGGTGGAGGTAAAGATGTCTAGCAGAGGATGGATTCGAGCCATCAACCTCTGGGTTATGAGCCCAGCATACTTCCACTCCACCACTTTGTTACCTGTTAACAACATTAAAAGGTTCCGTATTTAAACTACATCATGTCAACTGTGTGTGTGTTAAACTAAGTAGAAGGATTTAAATAAATAGTTCACTCCATAAATGTAAGAAAACAAGGTAGACTAAAGATGTGGAGATGGACCATACAAAAGGCGAAGCTCTGCTAGGAAGGGAAACTGTCGCCTAGCACCACATTAGAGTGTTGACGTAGTTCACTTGTATGGAGGCTTCTGATTGGTACTTTGTCAATAGCCTTTTGGTCATCTTCCACCCAAAGTATTTTAGTAGTAGACACGGTTATTTTTTTTATTCAGTTCTTGGTGGAGATTCTAAAAATGCAGTGTGGGGCATCTTTCTTTAAAGATTTACCTCCAGTCTTTCAGTTATTTAAAAATGTTAAACTTTGTATATTTTTACAGGGTCATATCATTTATGACTTTGCTGAATTTTGTGTTTCATTATGTAATAGTCAGAGCTGCAGGCTTTTACCACTTGTATTTGTGCAACCATTTGTGGTCTTTCTGTGCGTATGTTGTAATGCACATAATGTTCCACAAACATACTCTTTGAGGCATATTGGCAAAATTGAAGAAGATAAGATCTGTCGATGTTTTAAAAAACTTTGATGTGGAAGGTAGACAGAAAATGAAGACTATTAGGTTAAGGTTTGTGTAAGGCTTGGTACTAGGACATCATTTAAGGTCTGTGGAGAGCACACATTGCTACCAGTCAAGGCAGCTGGCTGATTGTACTGAGAAAAAGAGAAGCATTGAGGGAACACAGAAATGTCTATTGCTTTGGAAAGGTAATTAGTGGCCAAGGCTGTGAATAGGGGACAGACAAGCGTGCCTTAGCAGCTAAATGGTTATTAAGGGCATTTGCTCTGTGCAAGTGAGTGTAAAAGAAATGCACAGATTTGTAGCCCGAAGCTGGAGGGTGCTAGTGCACGACAGATTCGAACTCTATGAGCAACATGCAGATGTTACAGAAGAAGATTTCATCTGTTAGTTTATGCAGAATTTTTGTGCATAGAACAATAGAGTATGTTGCATAGTGTGGAAAAATGATCAGTTGCTGAAACTGAAACAAAGGCAAATGAAACAGTGTCACAATGTAAATCTTTAATTTGACTTGTCAAGTGAGTGAAGAGATTTTTGCAAAGGTTTTATTGTATGTATACAGTATATTATATCTAAATATGGAACTGACTTGCACATTATGCAGTATTGTGTATATACTTCTTCCGTTTATTGCTGTAATATTAATTTCATCAGTGTTAATATGTGCAGTATTTTTCATGACGAGCTCTTGTATTTTAAACATTGGCCCAGTCCAGAGTAGGATAAAGCCACACATTGCACTGAGGGCTCTTATCATTTCATGACATGACACTTTCATGTGTGCTTTGGTTATGAACCTCAATGTAAGAGGCTTTGAAACCCACACCCTGAAATTTGATTAAAAGTTATTTAAGGCATACTGTGCGTGTGTGTGGAGACATTTTTCATAAGAGGGATGATATCATACTCACCATAAGATTCCCACAGGAACAGGGCTATGCATCATTTTTCCCCTTTTTATATCTCTGCAGGTTTTCGCGTCCTCTGTTAGCTTCTTGGGCTTCCTATATCAGTAATTTTATGTTTTAGCTAATATAGGCAGTAGTTTACTTTTGACTGCACTCTGTTGATTTATTGTTCTAGTTTAATTACAGCACAACAGTTGGAGTACCTTAATGTGCATTTGCAAAGGCATTAAGACTTATCCCCTCTAACACTGTGTAGAATAAATTGGGGAAAAAAAGCAAAGAAATTATGGAAAGATGTATAAAACTATATGTAGATCTAATCCCCAAGATTACAGCTACCTTCTTCACATCCATGATTCAGCTCGGCTCAATGAAAAAAATCCTGCTTTTACTGTCCATACCATGCAAATGTTGCATTTGATTGAAAAGGGAATAATTATGCATGCTGGGGGAAATGAAAAATGTAAATGAAGCTATTTTTTCTTGAATTTATTACATTTTAGAATGTAGTCAGAGCTCAATGTATCAAATGGTACACGGCTCCTCCTGTCTGTTTTAACAGCAGTCATGGATGTTTGGATGGAGGCCACTCTAACAAGCTGGAGCAGCCACAGAAAAAGCCTGTGATTGTCTGTTTCATGTGGATTATATATTTCCCTCTTAGCCTGACTGTTTTATTCCACTTCACTGAGGTTGCCATGATCATTAGCAATCTTTCCACTCATGTCTCGCATAATGAAGTGAATGAAGTGTCATTTTCAATCAATCGCTGTGTTGATCCAACCTAATTAGTACTTTAGAGGATACAAAGCAAGATTGGGTAACTCACTCTCACTGTTGTTGACTGATAGGGCTGTTTGTTTTGGCACCTTGATCCTTCTGTTCTGTGCAACTATTATAGCACTTGTTTATTCAGAATTATGCTATTATTCTCTTAATTTTTAAAGTATATTTGTAATTAGATATGCACAGCCTCCAACATGAATTTATTCAACATGAGAAATTCTGTCGCAGTTCAAATGGCCTTGCTTACAAAACAATCTCTAGAGTTATTTTAGGGCACGGACAGGATTTGAGTTTTGTGTTGATTGGAAATGTGACTGTGTGCCTCTTAGAAAACTTAGTTGAATTTGACATGTTAAACCCTGTGATTCATATCACCTTAAATTGGATAGGTGCTTCTGAAGGCAGTGCACTTTGTCTCTCATGGCTCGGCACCTCCCTGAAAAGGCTGGAGGGAAAAGAGCAATGCCATGTTGTCATGGTGCCCGACAGAAGGAGCTCTGCCTCCTGGAGGTAATGAATCGAGAGGAGGATTGGTCCCGGTAGACCTGCATGTATGAGAAGCACTTGACTTTAAAGCAGAGCTCCTTGACTGTACGGCCATACAGTAGGGAATGCGGGGAGGGTAAAGATGGAGCATTGTACAAAGATCCAGGGACAAACTCCTTTGGGGAAAAAGGAAGACACGTCAGTCTGAGCCATTAGTTCCTACAAGGATTATAGGAGCCTGTTTTACAAGAGCAACACACATATTGCCACACTTTCATTAATGAAATCCAATTTATGGTAAATTAAGTTTTGCTCCTTTTTTATTTCAGACAATCACATCATGCATATTAAAGCTATTATGGGTTTGTTTTCATATCATAGCTCAATTGCTAAATCAGGTTTCTTCACAAATGACACTTAGGCAACAAATGTTAATGATTCAGTGACAGAGATTTTAAGAGAGCCTCATTTTATTGTGATATTTGTTATATTCACAGTCGAACAACTCATGGTTTGTCATTAGAAGATCATACTGTATATAAACCAGTGGATCCACGTAGAAGTTTCAGAGAAGACAGGTCTTTATGTGTGTTCTGCTACTGTAGACCAAATAGTCCCTTCATATATTATGGTATTCTCTGGGATTTAAAGGTGCAGTCCATGATGTTGGCAAACTAGCGAGTAGCTGATCATTCATGGTTGACTGATATAAATGATTAAACAGGCGACCTGACAGTCAGCACGGCTTACAACCTCACAGCTGTCAAGCTAGTATGTCTGCTCTTCTTTTTTTTTTAAGTTGTATGAGATGTTGAACAATTCTGAATTACAGGCTGTCTCTCCTCAGTCATCCTGTGGTTAGAGTTGATATAGCTACCATTACAACTGTTTTCAACTCCGCAAGTGAGCGTGTGAACTCGTGCACCTATGAGGTTGTAAGCTGTGTTGACTGGCAGTTCACCCATCTAGTAATTTTACATTGGATCGTTAAGAATGATTGGCTATGAGTTAGTTTGCCACCATTGTAGATCACACCTTGAAATGGCCACATGATGCATTGTATTAGTAATAATTTGCCTCTACTTTCCCACCTGTAACAGTCTCTAGTTTAGTCTTAAAACGGTGTCCTTGTTTTTGTCTGTGGCTGCACATGGGGGTTATTTGGATTACATTGTTTTTCAGGTTAGATTTACTCCTACAAGAGTTATTTCTCGTGTTGGTTACATCGGTAGTTGGTTCCAATTAAAGCATTTATTTATTTTGTAATAATCTTTTATTAAATTTTTATCAAAATTATTACACGTCTGGTCCATAATAGAAATAATAATATGCAACACATATTAAAAGAATGAAGGAAATGGTAGTATTGGGTACACTCACCACTGAATCCTACTCTCAGTTCAGTCTTGTGGCAATTTTAATGTCCAGCTGAGCCCAAATTATTGTTCACTTCTAGAGCTTCTACTGATTTCTTCCATTTCTGGCAGAAAACATGATTTCTTCTCTCCATGATATCCAGGTCTTAACAAAGTCATGAACTCAAAAATCAATGACTTCCATATAGAAATTAAAAATTCATCTCCAAAACACTTCACCATAATCGTTTTCCTTGCCAACATTACAGGTGATTTGAATTATTTGTTTATGTTGTATCCAACAGTCAGACATATTTCCAAGCAAAACATAACAGTGGATCCAGTGACATAAGCTTACAGCATTACACATTCAGACAGTGGCTCAGAAGGTAGAGTGGGTCGTCTAATAACCAGAAGGTTGGTGGTTTAAACCCTGCTGCGTCCTAGTCATTGTTGTGTCCTTGGGCAAGACACTTCACCCACCTTGCCTTGTGTGAATGTGAGTGAATGAATGCCTGGTGGTGGTCGGCGAGGCTGTTGGGTGCCCCAGGGTAGCTGTGGCTACAGATGTACAGTAGCTTATCACCACTGGTGTGTGAATGTGGAGTAATGGAATCAATGGAAAGCGTCTGAGTGTCCAGAAGGGCACTATATACATCCAATCCATCCATCCATTTTCTACCCCTTAATCCTCGTGAATATATATATATATATATATATATATATTCTGTCATTCCTGTTCTGATATGTTTAATGCTGTGTGAGTGGATGGGTGCATGTTAAGTTGATCATCATATCATTATTGGTTCAATACTTACCGTATTTTCCGCACTATAAGGTGCACCTAAACGCCGTCAATTTTGTCCAAATATGACACTGCGCCTTATAATCCGGTGCGCC
>JAQQAE010013293.1:0-12812 GCA_029823295.1 Pseudamia nigra | reverse complement strand
CCCTGCTCAAGCTGCTGCCCCCGCGACCCGACCCCACGGATAAGCGGTAGAAGATGGATGGATGGATGGATGGATAAAAACACATTAAGACACTACATTTAGGAACTTCTAAAAAAAACTACTAAAAGTGTCTATTGCTGAGATGGATGAAATATTACAAGTTGGATAGAGTCGTGCAGTACAGATATAAATAAATACAATTATAATTTTGTTAAATAGTTCTGTAAGAATTTTGACAAAATGTGTGTTGAATTGATTTTTTTCTTGCTTGTTCAAATCTCTCGTTGTGCACACATGCTCTGATTTGTAACTGCCCACTTCATCTGATTGGCTGATCCACACATCATTCCCATAATGACTTGGGTTTAGATTCATACACAAGGTCACAGAAAGATGTGCTTTTCATTGCATGTTTCTGGGAAAATTGTTAGGAATATTGGCAACTATCACATGGGGCGGGACTACTTATACCTTGAAAATGATTGGTTGTAACATAATGTTTTAAAATTTAAAAAATGTTTAATATTTAGAATATTACTGGCTTGTGTGTGGAACAAGTAAATTGTCGCTCATGATTGAATATGACCCGTCATAAATCATGAAAATACAAAACGCCTTATTTTTCCTGTTGTCCATCATGTTATATGGATTACTTATAACTGGCAGCACTCTAAGTTCATATATTCACAGCTTTTATTTTACACCACAGTTTATATAAGCCTCACAAGTGAGTAAAGAGAGATTTTCACAGTATGGGAGCTTTAAATAAACTGTCATTCTGCTCCATACACATCACTGAGTCATAAAGGGTAAATGTTAAGGATCAGCGATATATTTGGATGCAGACTGAAAATTGAAGTGTCAAATTGAAACTTAGATAATGTGGTTGCTGTGATAATTTGTCTCCATCAGACTCCATCAAGACGCTCTAGTTCTTCAGTGACTGAGGATCAATATGACAACGTTTACGCCAACATCCACACGATTCAGGAGGATTTGACTGGTGAACTGATGAACTCGCACCAAAATCAACAGGCAGATATGATTAAATAGAAAACTTTATCCATCTCTACAAATCTTCACAGATGTTTAATGGTTTGACTCATCATATTTCGTCTTTTTGTTTCTTCCTCCTCTCCTCTCCTCTCCTCCTGTCACCTCATTTCCTCTCCTTTTTCTCTCCTCTTATCTCTTTGTCTCCTTTGTCCTTGTCTACTTTCATCCCCATTTCTCCTCTGGTTTCCTCACCTTCTTTCCTCCCATTTTCTCCTCTCCTCTTCTCCTGTCCTCTCTGGTCTCATCTCTTCATCTCCTTGTCTCCTCTTCTGATTATGTATCCTTGTCTCGTTTCATCCCTTTTTCTCCACTTCTCTCACCTCCTCATCTCCATTCATCTTATCTCCTTAAATCCTATGTCTCCTTCTCTCATTGTTTCCTGGTCTCTTCCTCTCATCTCCTTGTCTATTCATCTCCTTGTCCCCTCATTGACTTGTATCTTCCTCATCTTATTCTTGTCTCCCTATCTTCTCATTCCTTGTCTCTTCCTGTAATCTTTTTCTCTTATCCTGATCTTCTCTCCTCTTGCCTCATCTCCTTTTGTCTTATCCCCATCTTCTTATATCCTCAACTTCCCCTCTCCTCTTACATCGTCATGTTTTCTCCTTGTCTCTTCTTCTCATCTCCTCATTTTGTTTTGCGCTCTCCTGTCATCTCCTCTTTCCTTGCATCTTCCTCTCCTATGTCTTTTAATCTCCTTGTCTCCTCTCAGGTCAGCTCATCTCATGAGGATCAGATTACATATTCAACAGTGTCAATCAAACCCAGAAACACGAAGCTTCTGCATCACACACAGTAGGTTTTACCATCTAGTGCTGTTACAATAGCGCTCTGACGCATTGTCGTTATTGTTACTCTAAAAAAAACCCAGTTGCATTAATAAAGAGGAACTGAGAAATATGCTGTCTGACTTCCACACTAACAGAATTCTGTTCATAGGTCAAGAGCCGAAGAATACGAGGACACCGTGATCTACGCCAGTGTGGTGAAATCCAGCTGAGTTTCATACCACGTTGTTCTTTCAGTGTCTGACGGAAAAGTTGAATTTCGGAAGCAAACTGATGTAATATCACATGCTGTACTTCTTACAACAGAGACAAATCTTTGTTCCTGACATACAGCACACTCAAAGGCTGCAGACAATAATTTAAGGAAACGTTTCTATAGACAGTAATTTAAGGGTTTATTTTGTTGTGTTTAAGGTAGATATTTATATCATTTTCTTAATGGTTTATATTTTTGTAGAATCTACCGTATTTTCCAGATTATATGTTGCTCCTGAGTTTAAGTCGCACGAGCCAAAAAATGCATAATGAAGAAGAAAAAAACGTGTATGTCGTACTGGACTATACGTCACATTTTTTTTGGGAAAATTTATTTTACAAAATCTGACACCAAGAACAGACATTTCATCTTGAAAAGCAAGTTATAGTAATAATCTAGAACAACAGGCTGAATACTGTAGGTGTCTTGTATGTTAACGTAATATGTTAACAGTTATTCACATAACTATAGCATAAAGAACATAATGTAACAAGTTCATCAAACTCATGATCTCACTCCTAATTGCTAAATCCTTGAAATTCTTCGTTGTCTGTGTCGCTTCTGAACAAATCCGGAGGTAGACGATGCACCGCTTCGTCCTCTGTGTAGCTATCATCAGACTCAGCATCAGTTCTATTTCCAATTATTCCTGCCTTTCTGAATCCTGACAGGATGGGTTTGTTTGTCACTTAAGTCCATGCCTTGTCGATCCGTCTGATGACTTGCAGGAAAGTTGCATGGCACATCCTCCCAGTTACTATGAAAGCTTTGCTCTCCATCCATCATCCACTGCTCCCATGTGACTCAAAACTGCCTTAAAACTCCGGTTCACCGAGATGTCAAGTGGCTGGAGTACTTTGGTTAAGTCTCCAGGGATGATGGCAGGTGTGGTTGTTACTGGTAATGTTTACATTTTAAATTGTCAGTGATACAGGTGCGGCGGATGCAGGTACACAAGCCTAGAGTGCCCTCTCGCGGGTGTCAGTGTGAAAACAACGAACACGTGAAATATTTTAATGTACAAGTCGCTCCTGTTTATATGTCGCATCCCTAGCCAGACTATGAAAAAAAGTGCGACATATAGTCCAGAAAATACGGTGTCTAGACATTAATGTATGTTTTTATTTAAGCTTGAATATTTTACTTTTTGGATTTTGTAGAGTGCTGATCAAAAGCAAGTCTCTGTGCACTTTGACATGCCACAACTGTAATTAAAATGTCTGGTTTATAAAATAAGTACAATTAGAGACACAGTGGTAGATTTTTAATTATAGCAAAGTTTCAATACAATACTCAATGAAACAATTTACATTTTACAATTGATAACTCTCTAGTCACTAACATTAATTTCTCAAACACATCCTAATTTGTGTAAATGTACATACATTCATTTTATTTCAAAGTAAAACTAGTAAACAAATGGCATATGTTTTTGAGAATTACAGATGATATCCTGCAATAGAAACTACATTTCTGTGCACATTGTCTGGTTATTGCACTCGTGTCATCACTGTAGGATGTGTAGATCATTTAAAGATGTGTGACGGGTCTAAAATAAAGCTAAACATAAACAAGGCACAGACTCATATTTACAAAACACCAACAAAATACTGATTTGAATACTATGAGTTCATGTAAATTTGAGATTTCAGTAGAGAGACTTTGTGTGAATTTAAATTATTCTGATATTGTATCAAAAAAAGACAGTGACTAATTATCCTTAACAAGTATCACCATGATGTCAGCATCTTTTGTGATATTTTATTCATAACTGTTTCTTTATGGTTAACATAAGTGCTACTGTTTATAAGATCTACAATGATCTTTCTGCAGAGTGCCACCTGTTTTCTTTTCTCAGTGAAGAAAACATGTGAACTAGATAATGCATCTTAATCATAATCTTCATAAAGTTTACACTTCCATTTAGCAACACTGAGACCTTAAGTCTGGAACAGGGAACCCTACACAAAAACAAAAACTAAAGTCAATGTTCCAACACATAAGGCTCATTTTAACTCTTCCGTAAAGTCCAAAATAAGCAACTACTGTAGCAGATTATGACACTTACTGCCTGTGGTGAAATAGTGAAGGCACTGTTCTTAATGATGTATTTACTGTAAAAAAGTGAAACATATCTAATATGGTATAGCATTACCATGAGGCTTTTTTTTTTTACATTGTATTGTGCTGTGTTTGCTCACTTACAGTATTCCCCGTTTCCAAAAGCGAAGCAGATGTGTAAAATGTGAATTAAAAACATAACGGGAAGATTTGCAGAACGCCAAAACCCTTATTGAAACCTCAGTGGAAACGGCACAAAAGCAACAACATGGAAACAAAAATATTGTTCTCAAACCTTAAATATACTGTACCAACTTTGAATGTGATGCAGGAAACACATTTAAAACGAGAAAGCATTCAGACAGCACAGACCTGTGCCAAGGCAGCTCCGTTTCTCCTCATAGTGAAAACCTACCATTATCTTCTGAACCGATGCCCATTGCCCCATAACATTATTGTGCCTATTCTTAAATTTATTATTTATCAATATTTGATTTTTTTTTTTTTTACCATAAAAACCTACCAATGCCATTTGGAATCACATACATATGATTATTAATTCAACAGTTATTCACAAAAAATAATATTTCCATACTGGTGGTTTTCTTCTGGATCTAGCTCCGTAAAGGTTGAGGATATGTCAAATCAATGAGCACATTTCTGAATCAGCAGACTTGTCACTACAATTTGGTGTCAGTTTCATGTCTACAGATTTATTTGCTACTTTGCAGTAGCTAATTTTCCTCAACCCTTGTAAGAATAAACATTCTGGATTACTCTATCTAGAATATTGCTCATATCTGGATCAAACTTTGTGATTTGATAGAATCTATTATGGCATTACCCTGTGTATTTTGGCAAATTTTTCTGGGTGTTATTTGTGGTGTTACAAAGACAAATACTAAATTCACAATGGTGAAGAATGCTTTAAAAATCCTGACGATGATCCAGATCTCTCCCAGAATCTAATCAATTGGTCCTTTTGCCATTTCTGACCTACAGTATCTTGAAAATTTAATTAAAATCTGTTCATAGCTTTTCAACTCTTCTTATCTGTATATATCACATATGAAGATTTCTCAGGGAGAGCGCTGTCTGGACAGACGCTAAAGCAAAATGCAGGGTATGGAGTCTGGTATTGACACATTCATCAGAGAGAGATGGTTCAGGAAGCAACTCAATCCTCATTAAAGTTTTAGGGAAAAAGGTTAAGGTTGAACTATGATAATGAGATATTCCTCTTCTGTCTATGGGATGTTTCCACCACATAGTACTCAACCTGTACTCATAGTACTCAATCTAATCTGCATACTTTTTGTACCAGATACTTCATTTTCCATTGCAGATATGCAGGAGCAGCCTCCCATGGAACTTGGTAGTCATAGCAACACCACATGAAAGTGCCATGACGCCATCTTGAGGAAAAATAAGGAATAACAAAGGGATGCCGTTCCTGATTCTCTGTGGGTTTCTTCTGCCCAATAATGATGATTGTGATTGTTACTATTGTCTCTGATAAATGGTCTACATCTCAATCTGTGATGACGTGATGCTAAGAAAGTAGCAAGTCCCTGGTGCGATATACAACTGTAGCACGATGAAAAAAAAACAATCACAGGTTTTTCATAGTAGAAAACATAGGAAGACAGGATGGAGAAATCTCATGTCCGAGCCATTTTGTGGACCCCTGGTGCATTGTGATAATTCTGGAGGACAGAGAGAAAAAGCAAAAATGAGAACTTAGTAAAACATGTCAAATTACTTTTTAGAATAATTCTGTAACAGGGGAAAACTGTATTTATCAAGCCTTGCCTTTAGACACTTCAGTTCAGTGTTTCTTAAGTGATGTCACACACATGGTGTCCAGTACACTGGATATGAATGAGGTGACATTAAATTTATAGTAATTAAAAAGTTAAGGCAGAAAGCAAAGCTAAATGCAAAAAGACAGTGAGTATTTTGATTTAAAGTGAACAACAACATAGCGATGTAAGATGCAAAATGCACTGTACAAAATAGTTAGGAAAACAAATGAAAATGAAAACGGAAGAAAAAGGCTATGAACAAAATTAGATGCAAAAACAAGAAAATGAACAAAATTAAACTAAGCACTAAGAACACGCTTTTAAAAAACTTTAAATTTGCAGAGTTGATTCATAATTTTTTATACATTATCAACTACTAACTATAGCATAATTATTAAAGTATTTTACTAAACAGACACCAGGATGAACATATTTTAACCATTTTCAACCACTACCATGCTTAAAATAACTCCAGTTTGTAAATAATTAATGAATATGTGAATGAAATATACATATTTTCATCAGCAAAAAAAGAAAGAAAAAAAATCCAACATTTTCTTGAAAAACCACCTTTGGCTTGCTCACTGTGGTTCTGTTGGATTTATTCTCTGTATAGTCATGAGGTCTCGGCCTCGAATTTTGAAGAGCCTGGAGATAATCGCCGATTATGATTGGTGCTATACAAATAAAAACTGAATTGAACTGAATTGAATTGTAATGTTCTGCTGAGATGTTTTGCTTTGTTACACTTGGTTCACTACCTTCATCAGTAACTAATGTAATTTGTTTGAAAATGTGTAAAGACTTATACTTTTATGTTTTAACTGACTCACAAGAATACCACACTGATTTGGACATTAACTAATGGTCTAACGCTTTTAGTTTTAAAGACACTGACATAATACAGTGTTTTACCCTCATGGCGGTTGATATCCAGGGCAGAAACCGGGATACTCTAGTGTAGACTCCGGGTTTTTTAGGCATTGCGCAGCCTGTTCCCCAGCTCACCACTCCAAGCAGACGATACCGACTAGTCTTAGACAAACAGTCCTCTGCAACGAAAGGGCCACCACTGTCCCCCTGAAACACACGGAAATCCAAACGCAGACTTTAAAGAACAGCCAAGGTCAACACTGGAGCTAAATGAAAGTGTGAATATCATGATGCATATTTTAGTATCATGTTTGTTTATGATCAAAAATGTTTTAGTCTTTATCTACAGTCATACATTTGGTCAATTTGAACCACTTTACTTTTTAAAATCTTTTTGTCCCTTTCAGCTTTTTGTGTTTTTATATCTTTATTCATTTTTTACTAATAAATGAAAAGCACAAACAAATGTCTGGTTTATCTAGTGTTAACTTGGGGCCAAAAATCAGCCTTTAAATTTAAATAAAACAATGAGTTGACATGTATCATGATAATTACTTATATTGACTAATATGGAAATTTTTCATCATGAGAACATTTCTGGTCCTACCACCCAGCTCTAGTTGGCACACACACACACACACAAAAGACACCATAAACCAATAAGAAAAAAGACATTTAACATTCAACCGTAAATATAAACATAATCTCTCTGACCTGGCAGGCATCAGTGCCACCTTTCTCATACCCAGCACAGAACATACTGGTGGTGATCTGGTTGTCGTAATAGTCAGGAGCATTACAAACAGCATCACTGATGATGGGGACGTTTGCTTCCTGCAGAACATCTGCGAGTCGACCTGGAAATAATTACAGACAATACTGGGTCATGGTTTAGCGACGAAACACTCATTCATCTGTGGCCTCCATACCAGCGCCACTTGCTACATGCTACATTTGCTGCCTACAACACCTGTTCTACTCACATTATTCTGCTCAAAGTCTAAAAACAAAATACGGCCTTTGGGCTGTCCTCATGTAAATCTGCTGCAGCCAGACACTGGAATCAAGTGCAGAAAACTCTAAAACTGGATATTTTCACTGACAATGACATGCTTCTCAATTTGATCATGTGTTTAATGACTTTTGTCTGTCACATTCAGTCACTACAGTATGTTTCCATGCACACCAATAGTCCAGTTTTTCCCGTTGAAGTCTCCCTTTCCCTGGACAATGAAAGTCAATTGTTGATGCATAGTCTTGTTTACATACAGCTGTTCATACCCTGATTATAAACAGGGTTTTTTCAGTGTTTTTTTCTAGTGAAAGTTGTTCCAGTGCCTCTCTCTTTCATTCTTTCAAATGCTATTATAGAATTGTCAAGTAAACATTTGTGCATATCAAAAACTGTGCTGAAATCCTGACTGTTTCCTCTGACCAGAACTGTGGAGATTTCCTTGGTGCATCAGTCTGTACCGGAGAGGATCTTTGTCTGTTCCGTAGCTGAACTCAACCTATTGAGACACAATTTCTCAATATGCTGAATAAATGTCCAAAAATTAAATAATACCAGCATATCCCACAGTAAAATCAAAAAAAGTCCAAATACCTAATATACAACCGGAACAAGCTATTTACACCTGTAAAATTGAGAATATTTTCAAAGTGACTCTATTCCAGCAGAAACATAAACATAGTCAGTGATTCCATGCATGTGACTTGTTTATGCTGCTTCTGTCTTGTTACTTATTGTATGTTGCTGTATTGTTTGTCAATAGCTTGAGTTATCCTTTATGATGTTTACTGTATGTAGACACTTACCGTACTGTTAAATTGCTTGTACATAGTAGTGGATGTGTCCATTTTTCACTCTGTACTACTGCTCTTCACGTTTTCTTTTTCTCTACTCTAGCTCCTCATTCTCCACCCTTCAGAATGTGCTCTTATTGCTTTGTCAGGTAAAGTAAAGGCCAAATAAATGTGAGTTAAAATAAACTGTGATGCTGTCTAATAAAAAGAGCATATTTTGAAAGTATACATACACAACTTTTCATCATTTCAAGTCACAATGTAAATTATTTCAAAAAATGAACAAAATATCCACAGCATAGAAAAAAAATACAATAAGGTAAAATGAGCAAAAAGTAATAGCCAAAATGAGTAAAAATAAACAAAAATGGAAAAATGTGCAAAATGATAAAAAAAATATGAACAATATAAGTAACAAAATAAACAAAAAATAAATCAATATAATGAAAACATAACACAGTCTACAAAATAAACAAAAATAGTCAAAACAGACAAAACAACAAAATCAAATTAGCAAATCTGAACAAAAAAGAAACAGACTAATCCACAAAATGATCATAAAAAACAAAATAATCCAGAAAATTAAAACTGTATCAAGATTTGCAAAAACATGATGTAAACTGGCATCTATCAGTTAAATGTATGTTACCGTGGCAACAGATACTGCACCACAACGAAAGTCTGAAATACATAAAAAACAATACAATGTAGAAGTGTTTTTTTTTTTTCTTGTGACACACTTCGCGACCCACTGCAGACAAGTCTGCGACCCACTTTTGGGTCCCGACCCACTGGTTGAGAACCACTGCAATCGAGCATCAGTGAAATGGACTTTTTAGACTCACCATAGTATCCAACGTTTCCCCAGCCAGTGACTGTTCCCATCTGTCCGTCAATCAGTCTCTGACCATACGCTGGCAGACAGACAGGCTGCATGTATTCTGCAAACACAAAAATGTGTTGACGCACATTAACACGTTACAATCATTCAAATGTTACTGCTACAGTTATATTAATAAAAAAATGATTTAGAAGAATAGCTTTCAGTTTGATATCCCTGAATGCATTTCATCGGCTAAATAAAGACTGGTTGTTACTTCATTTTGTCACTTTTAAATGTATGGAACTTTTTATATTCTTGCTTTGTGAACCTCTTAAGGCTGCCATTTGTATGACGCCTAATGCATAAATAAAGAAAGGCCGAACATTGAAACATCTCATCCAAAGATTTCCAACCAGCTTTACTTTCTTGCATCGAGTAGAATTATAATTTCCAAACACTAGATGTCAGACATGAACTACTGAAACTGCAACACTGCTATAAAGTGCATGTCTCTACTAAATCACTGCAGATTCACCTCATTCACCTACTTTAAAAGCTGATTAGAAAAAGTAATTTGAAAGTAAGAAAAAAGTAATCAAACGTAATAAGCCACATTACTAGTTTTAACAGGGTAACTAGTAATCTGTGAAGCATGTATGTTTTTCCTACCATTGAAAGTAAGAGGCTGCGTCAGTGCAAGTACAGCAATGTCTCTGCTGTTGTCATCGATGTTTGCGTCCACAAAGGGCAGGTAGCTGCTGTGGTAAACAATCGTCTTCACTTCAGCCACGTTGGCATTGACTGGTTTGTTATAGATGGAGCCCAGCAAGACACGCCACCGGTTCACAAAACGGTACCGTCTAACAGGGAGAAAGTGATCACGTGACACTGAAGGAATGTTTTTAACTGTAATAGAAATGTCAGACTGCATGTATTTAACAAACCCAGCCTACACTGCGATCAGAGGTTCAGCAGGTAGAGAATGTACCCATTTCATTACTCACTCAGGGAAGCAGTGAGCGGCAGAAACAATCCAGCGGTTGGAGATGATGGATCCACCACACTGATGAACTCCTTCATACTGTAGGCTGACCTGCCAAGGCCAGCTGCCATGTCTGGCATCAACACCGCCAACAATACGGTCTGCAGCAAAACTACGCCTCCCACAGTCTGTGTATAGCGAGAGGAAGAAGACTGTGAGTGAGTAAGAAGTACAACAGGTGCACTGAAAAACACAGATGCAAAGTACAGACAAAGTAAGAACTTGAGTCAGCGCAAATAAGTGGGAAATGTACCAGGCAGCAGCAAAATAGATTTCAAAAACAGAAGACCTGAACCCTGACACGGAAGATAATTTAAATATCATAAAAGACTACAGTATGTTCACATAGTTCCTCAGTGAGCAGCTCAAATGTGCTATGATACTGTATGAAAAAACCCTTTAACCATGATGATGATGATGCTGATGCTGAAACAGCTCTTAATGACTGCATAACAGCAGCGGATGGAAACATATACACTCCTGTTTTTTATTATTTTCATCATTGTACATTAATACTGAGGAGAGAACATGTGAAACTGTCATAAACAAAAAATAACAGGTTTGAATTCTCTCATTTGATTCACAAGGGTATCACCTGGACCAGTTTTCAATTCATACGTGTGCTTTGTCAAGAGCTAATTTATATTACAACAAGAAATAGTTCAGTAAACTGAAAAGATAGCATCATCTTTGTTAAAGTAATCATGGTTTGTCTTTTTTTTACTTAACTTAGTGTTTCTTGCCATAATATAGATTGTACAATAGTAGCACTAAAAGGATTGTTGATTATAATAATGAAATAATGAAAATGATTCCAGACTTATGACTTGTAGTGTGCATGCACATCTTCTTTAAGAGATTTCCTGAAGATTTAGTTCAAATTTGCTGTTTGGATGAAAACTCCTCTACTATCAGGACACATGCTAGGCTGCTAACAGACAGAGAAACCCTGTCTAAAACATGAACCTCCTTGGTGAAGGTTAATAAGAAGGCCTGCATGGGGTGTCAGGTGACAGAGCATTAAGCCAGTCTGAACAGATTCAGGGGAGATGGGTGCTAACGTCTCACCTTGGCAGAGCAGTGTGAGAACCTCTCTGCTCTCACAGTCACTGAAACAAAAACAGACAGCGTCAGAAACAACCTGAGAGACGAAACAAAACATTCAAAACATTCAAAGAGGATCAGGGTTCCCACTGTTTTCGCAAAATGACTTCCCAGGACAGTTATTACACCACACATTAATACATCCTACAGATGTACCATGTTCACACTCACAGAGCAACACTCTGCAACTGAAAGTCACTAGTTTTGTTTCTACAGTAGGTGCTTCTTTGGGAAAAAGAAGTACGGGACCTGAAAAGTTGCTAAAAAAATTTTTCAAAATAATCCAGTGAGTTAAAAATAAAATACACAAAATAACATCGAAATGTGACAAGAAAATCAACAAAATAACCAACAGAATGAGAAACATGATTAAAATAATCAACTAAGCTGAGAAAAAAGAACAAAATAACACCAAAATGTAACAAAAAAATTGACAAAATAACCAACAAAATGAGAAACATGATGAAAAAAATCAAGTAAGTAAAAAGAATGAACAAAATAATACTACAATTTAACAACAACAAAATAAGCAACAATCATTTTCCAGGTCAACTTAAGCTTTTCCAGGACATTTGACTTTTTCCTAATTTTCCATGTCTTTTCCATGACTGGAATATTGGTCAGTCATTTTCCAGGATGAGTGGGAACCCTGAGAATGAAGTCAACTTTCTGAGGGTTCACCGAGTGGACAGGACGAAGGGCAACAGAGGGGACAGTGTGGCGGAAGGGTTCGAGACAGGTACAGGTGCAAACAGACAGGTGTTTGTTACCATGGGAACAATGAGTCTTTGATTTTCTTGCCGTAGCTGAGCTCCTCTTGTCTGACACAGAAGAACTCCCCTCCGTCTCCGCTGGCCTCTGGGACAGACGTGACGGAGTAATTCACCACGCTGAAAAAACACCCGTTACTCTTCAATACAAGCACACCTCAACATTAACTGATCCATTTTAAAATCACCTTCCTCTGTTCTCACCTGACAAAACCCACTTCCTCACAGCTGATGCTCGCCAAAAGCTCATTGGCTGGCGATGAACACACCTGACGCCACCTCCTCCGGGCCGAATCAAACACCCGGAGACGCTGGTCTGCAGAATTTACCTGAACTGGGAGGAGCGACATTGATACAGTGGGGACAATAAGTATTGGGAAATGTAAAAATGTGCAAGTTCACCCATTTAAAAAGATAAGAGAGGTTTG
>JAQQAE010013292.1:0-12813 GCA_029823295.1 Pseudamia nigra | reverse complement strand
AGTGTTGTCCCACGAAAAGATATAATTAAATATCTGCAGAAATGTGGGGGGTGTACTCACTTTTGTGAGATACTGTACATACACCAGTGAACAGTCACTTGGGATTCAGTGTCTTGCTCAAGGACAGTTGACAGAGAACAGCAACAAGTGACACAGACAAACACTGGAGCACACCATGTCCAGCAACCATATGTCCAGACTATCTAGAGACCTGTATGAAGGCTAGTGAGAGAAAGAACAGAGGAGGCAAAAGCACAGAACTACAGGAAAGACACAAAGTTAGTAATACAATAAGATGACATGAAATTTAGTGCAGGGAGAGGTAGAGAAAGAGAGAGGAAAAGAGAGAGAGAAGATCAGTGAATCACAGCCCAACAGCCTAGGACTATGCAGCAGTACTAAGGTAGAGTACAGGCTCTCCTCACCCTGTCCAAACTATACGCTTTGTCAAAAAGGAAAGCTTAAAGTGTAGTTTTAAAGGTACAGAGTGTCTGCATCCTGGACCCAGACTGGAAGTTGGCTTCACAGAAGCCCAGTCTCATTCCCCTTTTAGTGTAGAGATTTGAGGAACCACGAGTAGGCATGCACTCTGAGATTGAAGAGTTCTGATTGGTTTTCAGGGCAGAGACAAATTTGGATATCTCAAAATAAAGCGAGAAGCTGACATAACCATTTCTTGTCCCATCTGCAAAAAACTTTGCATGTAGACTTAGAGTTCTGCCCTGAATAAAACATCACAGTGTTGAGTTTGAATCACAGCACTACCACTGGAAACAGGGAGTTTGTAAAAAAAAAAAAGTGCACCACTTCACTCAAAAATGTTTGAATTTTTGGTTTCATTTCTGCCTTTTCCAGCCCTCGAAATGTAACAGACTCCTATAAATTTTGCCAAAATGACTGTTCAGTACATACTTCATACGTTGATGATTAAAAATTCTCAAAATTGTGAGTTTCTTATACTGTATGTATCGTGTAAGATAAACTACATAAGGTCAGTCCATGACTTCTAATGTCTCACTCTAACAGACTAAACTTCACATGTAGAATAAGGATCGTACCGTGAAAACAGTGATATGATAGTACTGCATCTAAATCACAGCACCACCTACAAATATTAAAAGGTCAGACACAAGGACATCCACCCCTCGTGCTTCAACAAACTTGTCTTACACACTTTACCTGAGTGACTTCAAATTTTGTCTGTGTGGTCTGGAGACCTTTGTGATAAAAAGTTATGAAAAGAATGTACTGAACCCAACTGTGCGGATTTGTCAGATCACAGGTTGCAATATTTTGGCATGAAATTAAAAATTGCAATATCTCAACAATACATGCTCAAATCTGCACCAAACTTAAGTTGTTGCCACTTGCATTGCCAGGAGAGTGACCATCATTCACTATTCACAAATTTCACTCAGTTCTTTCCAATTCCAAAGTCAGTCTCTCTCTTGTACAGGTGTGGTATCTCTGTCAAGTGGCTGATGCTGAACACACTTTTTCTGGAGATGCACCTCTATTTAAGAATTCTAGAATGTATGATGTCACACCTGCAAGATAAACAGTTCCATTTGTCTGTGTCTGCATGTCTATATGTTCCTTTATGACCACATCACCAGACACGTTAAAGTACAAATTGGCAAGTGGCTTCCTATTATCATCATATGTATTTTGTCAAGTTTGGCTGCATTGGGGCACATTGGATTTCATGGAATAAAATGCGAAATCTGCAAACCCCATTGTAATAAATAGCATAAAGGTTTCATAGCAACTGAGGCTCCATAGCAAGTGTTGCTATGGACCTGTTTTACTGTATATTTTGAATGTAGAGGAGCCCTGGTAACCATTCATTTTACTATTAATATAATATTTAACATAACACTAATATTATTGTATTATATTATTATATTATTAAGGGCTATATGTAAAAATTATAATTTTTTTAAAGGACATTTCATAATTACAAATCTAAACATCCTAAAAGTGCAGTCTATGATGTTAGCAAACAAGCTGGGGGCCAATCATTCATAGCGGACAAATATAAATACTTAAATGGGCAACCTACCAGCCAACACGCTTACAATCTCACAGTTGTCAAGCTGTTTTTTCTTACCTGGACCAGATGTTGAAAGAATCTGAAATGCAGGTTGTCTCCTCAGTCATCCTGCGGTTGGATAAGCTACAGATAGTAGCTCCACAGTAGCCAACCCAGTGACTGTTTTCAACTGCATGAGTGCATGAGCTTGTGCACGTATGTGGATATAAGCTCTGTGGACTGACAGGTCGCCTGTCCAATCATGTACCGCGGACCACGACAAACCGTGGGTTGCTAGCTAGTCGGCCAGCATCGTTGACTGCACCTTTAATATAACCCAACATAAAATGTGTCTGAAGCTTTTTCTTTTATTTTTTAAAAATGTGGAATATTTCTTTCATGTTAAAGTTCCCATACTTTGAAATCTGTTTTGGTTTGTGACGTTTATATAATTTTATATAACTCAATATAAAAATGATCATGAGAAATTCACACAACAAAACAGGTTGGGGACACTTTCAAAGTTCTTGAGGTTTTTCTTATTGACTGACCTTCATTTGCTCAAGTAATAATGAGCTATCTTGCTTCTTTACCTAACAGTGAATGCCATAAGTTATGCTACTTTGGGCAATCTAAAACATTTTCTGTTTAACACATTTTGATTGCTACTTAATTCCATACTGTACATCTTGTTTCACAGCTCAGGTATCTTGAGTATCAATGTACAATGTTGAAAATAATATATGTATCAGACAATATATGACCAAACTGCATTCATATTGATCAAAGTTGTAGTAAGAGAATGAAAGATGTGCCACTAATACATCCAGTGTTTAAGGTTTAGAGGAATCTAGGAGGATCTAATCATAGAATATGTTTCTAATGATGTTTTATTAATAAATAGTGAGATGAACTGCTGAAACCATAGAGGAAATTAAAGGGTTTTCACTGTTACATGTCACATAATATTACAATGAAACTTACAATTTAAAGCAGATCCTAAAAGGGGATGGGGATACTTTTCATTATTTTTAAACACAACCTGGCAAGAGTTATAGCTGAAAATTAAACTAAGCTGTGGTACAATATTAAATTGAAAATAAATAAACAAAACATGGGTAATATATAGAGGTGTGCTTGTTGTTTAATATTACAACTCCAATGGTAAAATGAGTGGAAAATTGGCCTTGGTGGAGATGTACGGCCTCTGAATGCCCATTAGTCATAAAGTGTAATTTCAGGGAGATGAAATTTACTTGCTCTTTGTTTGAAAACTCAGGGTGCTGCTGTGGTTGTAGTGCCTTGTTAAATAGTGAGATGCAAAGATGGCATGTAATAAACAATCTATTACTGACACCGAATGTCGTGAATCTCCTCTTACCTGTACCCAAGGCAACAAATCTCTCCAAACCTATTCCCTTTATTTTTTCCAGTAAGTGCTATCGCTGCCTCTGTTCATCATAAACCAGGCCTGTATCCTGTAGAGAAAATGCCGTTTTTAAGGTTAATAGATCAGCAACTATCAGCCACTGGAGCTTTTCTCTGTGTGTGAAATAAACATGATTGTTTTCTGTGGGCTTTCAGATTTAACAGATTATTACAAAATGAGCTTATGATGTTTTCCGGCTACTATGAGGGAGGTTTGAAGGTAAAAAGATGCCTGTTTAAGACTCATGAACTGAGTATCCTTAATGCTACTCCATGTTTTATGATTTTCTATGTTAAGACTAATTTCTAATTAATCCTTGCAAAAACATATTAAATGTTCCTTTATCCCAGTGTTTCCACACCAATAAATAACAGACATTTTCAGATGCGTATGGAACAGTTCCATTTGTCTGTATGTCTGACTATGTATTCTTTTATGACCACATCACCAAACACATTAAACTACAATTTCACATAGGGGCAATTTCACATACTGTACAGTCTAGAAACATGCTCAAGGATGAAGGATAAGGATAAGTACTATGTGTGTGACTGATATAATGTGAGACAAATACAACAAAAATGAGCAGTGTTCATTTTACTGGTGCAGCCATGATGACCTGTTAAGTCAGGGTTGGCATAGTTGTTCAGGCATTCTGCCTTCAAGATGTGTTCCAGTTTAAATTTCTGTCAAGCAACATAAAGGAGATGTATTGTGCATTTTCTAGCATAATATTTTAAGTCTCTGGAGACTAAAGATGATATAAATGTGGTTTTAAGCTTCAAAATACCTCTCAGTGATGTTTTCATGCTGGTTTCCTTTCCCTTCTCTGAATCTCGGATGAAAAAAAAATCCCATTTTGGTCCCGCCTCGTCTCTCGTTCTGATTGGTTGTTTTTCTAAGTGACAGTGAAGTCAAGCCAATCAGATTTCATGGGTTGTGGCTTATGCAAAGGAGACATGACACCAGTAGGGACAGGTGTGAAGTCAACCATGCCGAAAGGTGATTTTTCATATGTCTCCTTTAATAACAAAGAATCTGTGTACAATTATAAGGCACCACAGATACTTGAATACTATTGTTGTTCTTTACTCATGAGTGACTTATTCACACCTTTGGTGATCAGTACATCTGTGAACTTAACGCATTGTCATTAAGAGTCAGCATCTCTTGCTCTGTCCCAGAATCACCTGTTAACAGAGTCTGCAGGGAAAAGCAATTGAGTGAAGCTGTTTACATTAGCATGACAATAAAATCACATGAGCATCTGTTTCCCCTTCAAGACAGCAGCTTTACTTCTCACTAGTGTCTCTTTTCTCCAGCCTTGTTAACTTAATCAGGGGATAAGGAATATTCACATTTTACACTCACTAAGAAATTGTGTGACTTTTGACTTTTAAATCATGTGGAATAAAGGTAAATAAGGATTTAAAAAAGAGGAAATATTCACATTCAAGTCAACAGAGGTAGGTGGAACTCAGACATTTGATTTAGCATACTAGGTTCACAATTTCTTACATCAAAGATCAACAGGAATACGCTGACATATACCAACTGGCCATTTTATTAGGTACAGTACACCTTGTTAATACCATGCTGAACCCCCAATTGTCTTTAGAACTGCCTTCATTCATTGGATGACATTTACAGGATAGGTCAGAAATGGCACAAGAACCAATCGACTTTATTTATAAGCACATTTTTTAAAAAGTGAACCAAAGTGCTGTACAACCTTAAAATAAATAAATAAAAACACCAATAACAAATAAATAGAAATAAGTTCAAAAGGGGAACCAGCAGCAATAAAAACAGACATACTGTAAATAAGACAAAAACAATAAAAGACAAGCACCAGCAAAAGTAAAAATCAACAGAAAATGCCAAGGCACAAACTGACATACACCGCAGAGAATAAAAATGGGTCTTTAAACTAGTTTTAAAAGTGTCCACTGTAGGTGAGGTCCTAATGTAGAAAGAAACAAGACACAACAGCAACACAAAATTGCAAAACAATGAATAGAATCATCAACAAAAAAAACAATGAACAAATAATGAAGAAAATGAACAAGCTAAACAAAACATTGCGGAATAATAATAACTGAATAAATACAAATAACAAAATAATATAAGAATCTACAATGTGTCCTGTCAGTTTGCTTTGTTATCATGGCAACAGATGCTGCAGGTCAGCAAAATTCTGATAAAAGCAATAAAATATAGTCTGTAGATTTACTTATTCATTTATTTATTTTAACAGCACACTTCACAAACCACTCAGAACGAGTCTATGCCCGACCAACCAGATGTGGACGGCGGCTCTAAACCATGATCTCATCTGATGCGTTAATAGACACAAATACCTCTAAAAACAAACAGCATAGAGAACAGATCTGCAGTAAAATTTCTCAAAGTCTGCAGTTTTCATTCACATCTTCAATTTCAACCAGAAAAACACCAAAACCTCTCTATACGTGTCGTAGTCAATTGTACACGAAGAGAAATATTGAGCATCAAAAAAGCCAGACCAACATACATTTTAAAAAAGGTTATAAGAAGAAAATCACAAGAGTGTTATTCCTGGGATGTAACTGTTTACTAACACATTTGCCAACACCTTTACAAGGTGATCATGCGTCACTTGGTCTTTTGCTCTAAATGGCAAAAAAAAATGTAATGTGCTTTTAAAATGCAACAAGAAGGGCTGCACAATTTATCTAGTTGTAAATGTAACCACAGTATCAACCTGTACAATTATATGATTACAAAATACAACAATTTAACCCATTCATGCATGAATTATTAAAAACTGGGGATGTGACATTTTCAGCCTTGGGGTGCAATCTTTAAAATGATGTCACTTATTTTAAGCAAGGATTGCAGTTGAAAATGGTTAAATTATGTAAATTAGGGCATGTCATAATTATGCTTTATTTGATCATGTATAAAAACAAAATTATTAATCTACTAAGCAATGTTAAAGTTTTGTTTTTTGTTGCGTCTGTTAATTTTTTAAAGCATTTTCTTGACTGTATTTTTGTTCTATTTTCTTCTTTTTTGGTCCTTTCGTAGCAACTTCTTGATTGTTTTACATAAATTCACTTATTTTTGTTCATTTTTCTTCTTTTTGCATCTAACTTAGTTCATTTTCTTTATTGGTTTGTTCGTTTTTCTTCTGAGTTTGCTAATTTGCCTTAATTTTATAATTACAATAAATTTAATGTTATCTTGTTCCTGTTTAACAAAACAGTATTAGGTAGATTTAGGTTGATCTACTTGCATGGGAAAAATTTAATTGCTTGGTGATATTTTGACATTTTAGTAACACTAAGCAGAGAGACATACAGTGAACAAAATTAAAGTTGCTACATTTGTTGTGTATGATTTAATGCGGGTTAATTTCAAATTACATAATCTGTGCATTCCCTTGTTTTCTAAACAACTAGGCTCAAACTTCGCAAATTGTCAGTGTAGTCTCACCATGTGCATTTTGCTTTGAAATTGCCTGCATTATATCCATCTAGCCATCCATCTTCCACTGCTTATCCGGGAGGTCGGGTTGCAGAAGCAGCAGCTTGAGCAGGGAAGCCCAGACGTTTCTCTCCCTGGCTACTTCATCCAGCTCTTCTGGGTGGCCAAGAGACATAGTCCCTCCAGCATGTCCTGGGTATTCCCCGGGCTTCCTCCTAGTGGGATGTGCCTGGAACACCTCAATTAGGAGGCGTCAAGGAGGCAGCCAATCCAGACTCCCAAGTAACCTCATTTGGCTCCTCTTGACGCAGAGGAGCAGTGGCTCTATTCTGAGCCCCTCCCAGATGATTGAGTTTCTCACCCTACCTCTCAGGGAGAGCCCAGCCACCGTGCAGAGGAAGCTTATTCAGTCATTTGTATCCTGGATCTTGTTCTTTCGGTCATGACCCAAAACTCATGACCATAGATAAGGGTAGGGATTGACCATCAAATCGAGAGCTTTGCCTTTCATCCCAGCTCCTTCTTCACCACGATGGACCGATGCAGAGTCCACATCACTGCAGACACCACACCTAACCCACTCCATCCTTCCCTCACTCATGAACATGACCCCAACATACTTGAACTCCTCTACTTCAGGCAGTACTCCACCCTTTTCCAGCTGAGGACCATGGTCTTAGATTTGGAGGTGCTTATTCTCATCCCAGCTGCTCCAATGAGAGCTGAAGCCAGCAGTATCACTTCATGTGCAAAAAGCAGAGATCCAATCCTGAGGTCACCAAACTGGACCGCCTCAATGCTGGTGACAAAGGGCAGCCCTCGCGTAGTTCAACCCTCACCGGAAATGCCTGCAATATACATATACTGTATGCAAGTTTAATTTTTTTTTGCGATCAGTGAACACACCATGCCGGGTATTTGAGATTGAAGTGGTAAGGGGCAACAAAAAGTGAATAGGAGGTGAATGTGGTATTAATATTAGTCCAGTAACATGCTCAACTTCTTGTTGCAATTCATGCACTTTCAATTTCATGTTTGTTGCATTTTCCACCTGTCCGTCACCCTGACCCCTTGTTTGTTTACCAAGTAGTTTTATCCTGAACCTTAGTGAAACTGTAACCTGTCTGCATACTAGCATCATCAACCACATGTGAAGCCGGTGTTCAAGGTCGTATTAGCTGCACATAATAAATGATCAACACATTCTCAGCACAAGTCATTATGTACAGCCACACAGTGTCTGAGTGCGTCATTATATGATGAACATGAAAGTCTGATGGACACCAAGATCAACACCATGGCAACGGAGCCATTCTGGAGACTTTCATGTGGGTTTTGGTGTAAACACTGCTTTCTGAGTGGTGGGAGTGCAGAAGGTGTGAGGTTTGTTTAGGCTGAGGGGAAAAGGGTCATGGTAAGGATTAGACACAACCAGTGGTGGGCAGGGCACAGAGAACCAATACTCAATTTAAAGTATTATTGTTTAATGAGTATGATGACTCAAGTAGAAGTGCTACTAAAAACAAGTTCTTGAGTAAGAGTAAAAAAGTGTCTTATAAAAAACCACTCGAGTACTGAGTAACTTCACAACATGGGATTTATTACTACCAAACATACTGTTCTGGTTTTTTTTTTTTTTTTTAACTATTTTTAATCATTTTTGGGGACATTGTTATACATTGTCTTCATTTTCTAACTTGTTTTTGTTGTTGATTTTTATGAACAATATAATTCCTTAAGTTGTTCATTTTTACAAATTTTGCTGCTAATTTTGACTTGTTAATTTTTTGTTAATATTTTTGGTCATTTAGATAATTTTTTGCTCATGTTTTTTGTTGACTTTTTGTTTAACTTCTTGATTATGTTGTTCATTTTTGTTTCTTAATTAGTCTCTTCCTTTTTGTTCATTTTGTTGCTCATGTATACAACTGTTTATAAATATACTGTACTAGCTGCTTTGTTCATTTTCTTGATGACTTTGATCATTTTTTTGCTTCTTTATTTAATTTTGTTCATTTTTGGTTCGTTTTGTGATTAGTTTTATGTTCATTCTGTTGCTTAGTAATATAAAAATTTGCTTGCCTATTTCACTCACTTTCTTTTTACTTTACTACTTGTTTTTGTTTTTGTTATGGCTGAGGTGGAGCAAAATATAACTGAGCCACATGCACGTATCGACTCTGTACATCACTATATGATGACTTGGGAGTGAGAATATGTTGAAATGAACAACAAATCTATGCTGTACATGAAATATTGATGGTATTTCTATGAAATGAGATGAGAGAAAAGAACATGCAAACTCCACTAAGAAAGGTCCTGACCTAGGATGCAGCCCAGAAACCCCTCTTGCGAGTATGTGCTTTTACTTTTATATTCTGGCTGTGCATTTGATGATGCAGCTATAAAGTATAATTCATGACATAAATGCACTTATGACTGGCCTTGTAAATAATTCCATGGCTTTATTCAGCGTCCTGAATCACTGTGTAACATGTGGAACATTGTAAAAATTGACAGCTTCCACACTGGCTCCTGTCACTCCTGTGTATGAGGGCAGCTCTATCTCTGATAATTCAGCTGCATAGTGCCTATAAATCCTACAAGAGCCATACTCCATCATAAGATATGAACATAACTGAATAGATACTGGCCTGAGGCTTTGCTGTGACCAGAGAAAAGCTGGAAGCTGCATCAAGATGTGTAAAATCAATCGACATTGTGTGGGAGCCTTGGCGGTGTCAATCCATCACTTCGACTAGCCGTCACATGTCTATGAAAGAACCAGCAGCTCACATTTCATGTTGTGAACGTGTTGAAATAAGACCCGAATGGAGTGTTACGATGAAGGACAAGGCTGTGTGGATGTAAAGATGAACTTTGATTCATTGTTATGCATTTTCTTGAGTATTCCATTTATTTTTACTCCTTTTCTAAATTATTAAAGTTCATATGACACGATTTTTACATAACAAATAAAGGCCACCAAATGCAAAAACAAGCATATTAAAAACAATATTACATATAAAAAGCATCCCCCATTCAAAAACAGAACTGGCACAGCTGAGGTAAACAGGCATTCATGGATTTCACTGAGAATCCGTCACAAAGGCTAGTGCCATCTTGATGACATCACAAACAGAACATGGCGCCTGTCAGCCGCCATATTCTGGGTATAAAACCACACAGATTCAAGCCGTATTTGGACGAGACACAGCCGAGTGACCACCGTGACAGTGACTCTGACAACCCCAACAACATGTCCATTGATGAGAATGATGATCAAGACTCTCAAGGGCACAAACAAACCTGAGCAACACAGACTGGTAAATAGTTTTAGATCCGTGGCACTGTGTAGTAATTTACATTGATTAATGACAAATATGCGGCCCCCATATCCAGGGGTAAGGTCTAATTTTACTGATACCCTTGGATCCTGCTTTCTAATCAATGAATAAAACCACACATCATATACACTTCAGTAATTGTCAGAATCTCAGCTAAAAATGTATCTGAACCAGTTTGAGATCAATTCAATTAATTCAATTTTATTTGTGTAGTGCCAATCATAATTGACAATTATCTCGAGGCGCTTCACAATTCAGAGCCGAGACCTCATGACTCTACAGAGAGTAAACCCAACACAACCACCGAGAGCAAAACAATGACGACAGGGGAGAGGAAAAACTTCCTTTAATGGAAGAGAAGAATGTCCTCAGACATTGGACTGGTCCATAACCAGCAAACAGCAAGGGCATCAGGACACCTAGAGACCTAGGGCAGAGGGAGGAAGCACAAAACTACAGGGAATATCACAACATTGCAATATAGAAAATAAGAAAAGGGGGTAGAGAGGGACAGAGAAAGAAAGGCGACTAGAGAGGTGAGAGATAAAGAGAGAAAAGAAAGATGGAGAGAGAAGACGTAGCGGGAGAGAGGGAAGGAGAGAAGTGGTAGGAGAGAATGAAAGGTAGCGATTTAGAGAGAGGTAAGGAAGAGTTAAAAAGGAGATAAAGAAAGAGGTAGAAAGCAAAGCTCAGTGCATCACTGTCCCCCAGCAGCCTCGGACTATGCAGCAGAACTAAGGGAAGATTAAGGGTTTTCCTGACCTAGACCTAACTATATGCTTTGTCAAAAAGGAAAATTTTAAGCCTTGTTTTAAAGGTACAGAGTGTGTCGGTATCCTGTACCCACATTGGAAGTTGATTCCACAGTTGGTAACTGAAGGCTCTGCCTCCCAATCTAGTTTTAGAGATAAAAAAAAAAAAAAACGCAGCCCACACAACAAGCCATTATGTTCAGAGTCAAAAGATAACAACGGAGCCTAATCTTTGATTTGTCTTATACTGTGCTTCATAAACCAAATGTAAATCTAGATTGCAACACAATCAATGAAAGTTTACACCAAGCTGAATACAGTGGTATATAACTTATGTATATAATTTATGTATATAACTTTTGTATAATTTTCAAAACCGCACTCAGACAAACAATACAGAAAAATCACAGCAACAAAACTGAGTCAGGATGACAAAGTTCATCTTACCTTTGATGTTTCTCATCAAAAGTTGATCAAATGTGAATAAAACTATAATATTTATAAAAATATTTTGGTAAACACATTTGATATATTTCCAACAACTATAAAATCACTCAACATTCTCTTCTTTTTGGACCATAACACTGATAAATGCAAGCAGACCTCGTACATAACAACGTGTGTTTGTCAGTGAAGTGAGCGCTGCACAACAGTGAATGACCTCTGTAGGAAAACTAAATACATTATTGTTTTCTGTGTCATTTTTGTTCACTTTTTCTTGATTGTTTTGGTGCATATTTTCTTCATTTTTGTTTATTAACAGGAGAACTAATTAAGAACAATACTTATTTTTGCTCATTTTTTATTCTATTATTTTATTGATCATTTTTGCTCACTTTATTCAATATTTGTTCAATTTTGCTCATTTTTCTGGTCATTTCCTTGGTTATTTAATTCATTTTTGTGCATTTTCTCAGTTAGTTTGTTTATTTCCTTCAGTTTTTTGATCATTTTGTTTATTTTCAAGTGCTACACTTTTGATCTAAAAATGTTTCTTAGGAAGACTTTCTTTGTGAAAATGAATATATGCTTGACCCTTGCACCAAAGTAGCATCATCTTCATGCAACAGCTGGTTTTGTTCATTCTAATTCCAGATGGTTATCTTGGTAGCATGTGTTTTCTTCCACAGAAGTGATGCCTCGGTGGCTTCCCGCCAAAACGTTGTTAAAGGAGCAGCCAGGCCATTTCTTGATCTGTTTTAATTGGAACCTAATGGACTGAAGGAACCTCATCTGCACATGTCCAGGAAAGCATGAATTGAATAATATGACTGGAACATGGTGACTGTGAAGCGCTGACTAAACACTAAGCTCTGAGCATGTGTGACACTGGCATTGAAAGGGCTGCATTGGGAAATAAGTCAGTCTTGGACGGACTCTCTTTCCGCCATAATGCTTGATCTGGCAGAGTTTCCACTGGGCGTTTGGTTCATGAGCAGGGAGTGAAAGGCACAGGCAGAAGGCAACAAAGCAGCTACAGAGTGATAATGAATCCATTTAAAAAGTTGGGATGCAAGGAATGAACAGAAGGCGGTGACATATACTAAATACACTTTTTTTTCTAATTTGCAAACAAATTACTCAAGATGTTTTCACTTCAAACTGGACAGCTCTCCCAGCGACTTCATTGGGATCAGTCATCCCACTAGTCGCCTGTGTCTGAAACACATCAATGACTTGGACTGTAGAAATTGAGGTTTAAGCAGACCAAATAGCCATGTTATTGTGACAGGGACTGCCCCCCCCAACACCCCCCACCACCACCGCCCCCAAAAAAGCACCTCA
>JAQQAE010013291.1:0-12813 GCA_029823295.1 Pseudamia nigra | reverse complement strand
ATCATATTAGTCATTTTTGTGCTCATTCGTTGGAGCTTATGCATCTTTTGTTCATTTTACTCATGTGGCTGTGACCAGTTGTAACTGTGTGGAAGCATGCTCTCCTAATACCACCTTACATTTCAGTAACACTAAAAAATAAAATAAATTTTAAAAACACAGCGTGCTTTACAGTTCTCCGTTTTGACGCAAGACTACTATAATACATGCCTGTAGGACCCCCATTTAGCACAATGACCTGCACTATGACATTGTCCAGGTGATTAATATATTTTTTACAGGCCTCCCTGGTGAGTTTCGTCGTCCAGAATGTCTCTATGGCAGCGATCAGCTCCTCTTCGTTCCGTGGTTTCGCCCTTCAGGGCATGCCAAACTACGGTAGCTCGATAGGGTTCAGATCAAGGGAACTACGGTACAGAAAACCTGAAAAGTCAACACAGAAAATGATACCGTAACCTGTTATGTAGCTCATACTAAATAGGTTACTGCTACTGTAAATCCACTCATAACTGTAGGTAAAATGTAAGAATACGTGCATAAATACCTGCTCAGTCAGAATTTAAGCACTCTGCTGCCCCTAGTGCTGGGAGCTTAGACTGCACCCCCATGAGCCCCTTTTCTGACGCTGCGGCGTTCGTGCCACGATGCGGCGTCAGAGTGAAACCCGCTACATCCGTATGTGAATACCTACAGTAAATACACATAATCATTCACATGCATTTACATTTTTATCCAATTCTCGTAGCAACAAAGAAGTCTTTTAACTGTCCATTGATGCAGTGTTGTTGTTTGACCATTGAAATATTATTTGCAAAGATCAACCTAACAGTACTGTTTGTTTTGTACATGATTTATAATCCGTCGCATATTGTTTTCTTATCTTTATATCTTTACATATACACACACCTACATACTCTCATACACTTATTTATTTAGGAGATATTGCTTTAATTGTGCTTTGAATAAAGTATTACTACTGACTAATGATATATTTGTGTTCCATTCATACATTCCTCTGAAAAACACTGTTCTTTTGATGGCATTAGTTCTTGCTTTGGGTAAAATGAAATTGTTAGCAGCTGCATATCTTGTACTGTAGTCATGTACGTGTACTACTACTGAACTCTAAATGATTATATATTTTGAATGGCATCTTTGTCATAATGATAGTCCTAATGAAAACTAACAGTGAATAAACCAGTCTGTCTTTCACAAACAACCACTTCAGTTTTGCATGCATTGAAACTGCATTTGTTCTATGATTACACTGCAGCGCGATGAGTGCTGCTCGATTCTGTAACATTTGCAGTTTGTGTATTGACTAGGTTGAAGTGCTTGACCATACAACTGGGCAATAGTCTAAATATGACAATACTGATGCCTGAGTAATTTTTTTAGCAACCTGGTTTCTTAATTTGCGGTAGATTTTCCCATCAGTTTCATCCCCTGTAATAATTGCAGTTGCTTTGGCTTGATCTCTTCCTTTCATATGTTGTTTTAATTCTTTGTTTAACCACGGTGTTCTAGTATTTCTAACAACAAACTGGTGCATGTTTGTTTACCAAAGTTATGAAACTATCATTAAAAACTTGCAAAGCCTCATCAGGTTGGGTCTTAGATAGTACTTCTGTCCAGCAAATTCTCTTAACTTCAATGACAAATTTGTCTTGGTTAAAATTTTTAGGTTCTTTTATGTATAAATTTAGGACCTAATTTTGTACTTTAATATTTTTTAGAACTATAGTCAAATTATGGTCACTGCAACCTGTTGGAACTGATAACACTTTTGAACATAGTTCAGGTGTATTTGTAAGTACAGCCACTTTGAGTCATGTGTAGTCCTGGAAGTCTGACACAGGGAAAGACGAGAGTACTTCCTGCGCTTTACCTGTCAAAACACAATGCAACATTGTTACGCGCGCTGAATTGGGCCAATTACGTGCGTCAGCTATGCGGTCAAACAACAAAAAGAAAGTCTCAGCATCTTTGTCTGAAAACTTGGGTAGGAGCCGCAAATTTCCTAGTATATCAATAATAGACTCCGGCTCAGCAACTTGGGCTGTACCTGAACCCAAATCAAAATCAGCTGAAAGCCTACCCTCACTGATCAAGTCCAGTTTGCGCTGCTCCATGGCCAAATGCTGCTGTTCTTTCTGTTCATCTTCTCCACAGCAATTTGCTTTTCCATCTCCACCTTAAGTTTGAATTTATCATGTTGGAGCTGCAACATAAGCAATTCCTTCTGCTGCTCAAGTGTCAAACCTGGAGTTGGAGTTGGCAGGGTAGGGTAGAGCGCTCACAGTGGAGAGAGGTGGCTTTTCCTGCAAAACTTGCTGCTCCAGCAAATTTGCTTTCTATATAGCCTTCACATTTTCCTTCAAACGTCTGTCACCAACATTGATCTCATAGTGATCAGCTATTTTTAATAACTGTTCTCTACTACAAGCATTTAGGATCTCCTCTGAAGGGCGATTAATAAATTCCTCCACACTGGCCATATTCAGGTGCATAAAAGTATTATGATGTGCTGATTGGCATATCACAAGACAAGTAAGTGTTCCCTTTGGCTACCTACCTATCCCAAAACTTACTTTCTCACCTCAACCCTAGTCTTCGTGCAGTTACTGGTGGTGGGAGTTTTAAGCACAAATTGCCGGTGGAGAAGACAAGCAACCAGTAGCTGGTAACTACTCCAACAACCTCAGCTGGTCTGGGGGTGCGATTCTCATTTAGGTACGAGCAGTTCTGGGTTCAATTCCCACATGAACCCCCTTTTTGTTGCGGCCGGCTCGTAAGCTGCTTCAGAGCCAGTTAAACAATGATTTATTTTAACAAACATGCACAACCATAACAACAGAAGGTAACGTGAGGTGTGAAAGTCAGTATGATCAGAATTCTGTCTTGAAAAAAACATCATGATAATGTTGTGTCTGAATCACAGTGCTGCCTACTGGAAACACAAAGGCAGCCACCAGGAAATCTGCCATTTTGAAAAAAAAAAAAACACTATGGAATGACAGATATTATTGTAGATTTTTCAAACCCATGTTTTTTTTAGCAATATAGTTTTTCAAATTTAGTCTGAATGACTTCATGTTTGTTCAGTGGAGATGTTATATGTTAAAGATTAAAAGTTATCAAAACAGTGAAGGTATGTTCCACTGTTGATTCAGGTGATGTTAACTTTGGATACCTCTTCATAAAACACAAAATAGTCAGAACTCATCCATTTTTGCTTTAATCTAAATCAAACTTCACATGTAAGCATCATACTCTCACCACAGCCATTTGATAATATTCATCCTGAGCCACCTACTGCAAATCAAAACTCAGGGTATTGGGACAAGCTTTTTCCCATGGACGAGACAGTTGGATGGTGTTTTTACCACAAGATAAATGATAGATTTAAGCCCTTTTACCTATGCTATGTAGATGTATTTTTTACCCTTTATTTCTACATACGTACTCCTTATTTGGTTTATTTTTTGTCAATTTTCTTATTTTGCACATTTGTTGCTGGTTGGTTAATTTTTGTTGCTTAGTTAAGTAAAGAGAAGCTGCCAGTTTGCAGTATGTCAGATGCATTTGGAGACATGTTAAATGTTCTTGAGATTTCTTGGATTGACTGAGTTCATATCTTACAGTATCGATGAACTTTTTCTCTTTACTTAACTGTGTTTCTTCAGTATTAATGCACAGTGATGAAAATAATAAAAATACCATGATGCCCCGGGTAACGAACGCTTCTACCAACGAAAAATTGGGGTAACGAAAAAAATTTCGGCCAAAATTGTGTCCCAGCTAATGAAAATGTTTACGGATTGGTTTTGAATTTTGAAACCCGTAAAATTTTGGGTTATGGATTTTGTAATTCGGGTTACAAATCTTTCCACCTATTGTTTCACCTAATTTCACTTTTTTAACCTAAAATACTGCTTCATTTTGTGTTTTTCATCATGGGACCTAAGAAAAATGGCTGTCTCCATCTCATCCTCCTCTGGTAAGTGTCTTTATAAATCAATACATGTGCACGTACGGGTGTGTAATACATACGGGAGTTTTCATGGGTCCAGAATGGATTAATTGGTTTTACGTGTATTCCTATGGAAAAACTTGCTCCGGCTAATGAATGATTTGCCCAATGAATGTGACGCCGGAACGGATTAAATTCATTAACCGAGGCACCACTGTAATGAAAAGCCACTGGAGGAGACGGTGTATCCAAACTTTTGACGGGCACTGTACACACGTCAGTCTTCAACAGTCTTTTTTCCCCCTGGTAAACTACAGTCCTTCTTCCTGTCAGGGGGCCTGATAGCCACAGACCTCAGGTGTATCAGAACACCCACTGATCCATCTGGTCTGCAAGGATTCACATTTAACATCCTTGCTGCTTTGCAAACAGAAAAGGAGAGCAGAAGGAACATTCAACCACAAGGTAATTTCTATTTCATGCAGCTTTTTCATCAGTTTCACTCAGTAGGACAAAATTGCTCAGCTGAACAAAAAAAAACAAAATGCATTTGCTCAAACCACTTAAAGTGAAGATCTAAGCCCTTGGTTGATATACAGTATCGTATTGCTTTTATTACTGTGAACAACTAATGGAGGTTTACTAATTGATATTCAGCTGTAGATGAGGGAGTGGGTATATAACATATGTAGTCAAGAAGAATCGCGGCACCAACCCATGTACTGGATTTAAACTCACAGTGCTGTCATGTTGCAACAGTTACTTGTGGTATGTAATGGCTTTTACATGTCACTAAATGCGGCAGGGAGGCTATTATTCACAAGTAGACTAACCTCGAGAACCTATCAGTGTAATAACCTATAGAATTAATGGATAAGATGTCACAGGCAGCCAACGCATGCTGTTCCCAATAGTGAAGGAAATATTATAAAACACCTGCTAAGTAAGAAAATAGTCTGAAACGTGGAATTTGACAGCATATTCTGGTTGGATGTTCAGAATTATGTCTTTTTGCAAATAAGACATATGTCAATAATAGTGACATGTGGGATATGTCACTATTATTCTGGTTATACCCATGCCAAGTGTTTGTGTCTGTGTTCATTTTATAACTCAATCAGGTGACCATACTTGACAGTAATATTGACCTTGACCCATTGTGGACCTCCATTAATTTGGGGGTTAAAGTTCAATGTCACAGGGCCAAGGTCAAACTTGCAACAAAAAGGTTGAATTTTCACAAACTTTTTTTGGTTTGAAAGGTCTCTGAGCCCTCTCTCACATTGTTAGGTTATGTTAACTGTGTGCAAGGTCTAGGCAAGTGTGGGTCAGCATATTGCTTGAGTGCATTCTAGTTTGGACACGTATACAGTGTATTCTGAAATTGCGACTCGTTACTATGTTGAGGTGAGCAATGATAGAGGCAGAGTTCGTTTCTGGTACAGATTGTCATTCCACAGTCCACAGTTCTTGACAGAGGGAAAACCACCTACAGCATATGCAAACATATGGAAAAACTGGACTTCTTCAGGACAATGAAAAGAAAAAAAGGAGGGCTCAGTTCACAGATAGGGCTTTCACATCGACAGGGCTCATGTGCCAGTTCGCAAGCCTAATTTTGAACTGGGGTCAGATACTTTTTGTAGTACCTACTCGGCCGCGATTCTAAGTGGACTGAGTCAAGCTGAAAATGCAACATCACCAGACTGCAGACCACTGATTGTCAATGGAGTAAAGTCTATGTGGACATCTTGAGAACAAGCAGCAGCAGGAAACAGCAAGTGAGATTAAGAAGAAAGCAACAAACATCACAGAAATATCACCTATTGGAGCCATGCATTAGGTTTGGTTAAAAGTTTAATAATTTCCATGCAAATGGACAGACACTGGCATACTAGTGTAGTATTAATTATTATAACTCCGTGTCTGTGTGTGTGAAGGAGAGAAAGAACAGATGTGCAGGCGCTGCTCCTAAGGGAAGAGAGAAAAGAGACAGGGAAAACAAAGTGGAACACACAGAGGTGACTCAAAAGAATACGACAAGTGAGAATATTCTACAACCAGGAAGAATTGGGGCTCTCAATAAACTAAAGTAAAACACAGAAATGCTGCTACATTTCTGTGTTGTGTTTGATTATTGTGTATTATTTTGTTCATTTCTGCTAATATTTTTGATTATTTGTTCATTTTTATTCAGTGAAGGAGGAAATGAAGGTAGTTGGTGTGAGAGAAGATGCAGAGGATAGGGTGAGATGGAGGCAGATGATTCGCTGTGGTGACCCCTGAAGGGAACGGCCGAAAGGAAAAGACGAAAAAGTTCACTTTTATTCAGTGGATTTTTTCCAAAATTTCATTTAGTTGTTCATTTATTAAATGTTCATTTGGTTGGTTCAGTGTTTAATGAGGTGAGAAGAGATTTTAGTGTAAAAATGACTTTCTAAGGGTTAGGGAAGTGCAGCTGTGGTGGTGGTTCCTTAGGGTTAAGGAAGGGGTGTCGGGGTGAGGATTAGACACAAAATGACACTGCTTAAATTGAGACTTGGGAGGCGGTCTCCTGTTTGCAAGCTGCAGATTTAACCATGTCACATGTTGACGAGAACAGGTGCTTTGTCAATTAGAATATGACGATTTCTGATCATGACCCAGCATCGGCATGTAACCAACCTGGGGGATGAGAAAGGGCTGCCAGCAAAGCCCAAAGAGGAGTTAGGGATATAAGCAGAGTTTCTCTGTTTTAGCAGAGCACCACCCACATGCCCAGAATTGTGACCAACATAGCAAAACAAAAGGGTGTTGAAAAAACACGGACAGAACAGTAAAAATACACCACTACACTGTTATAGTGGGTTGTAAATGATAAGTGAGAGGATTTATTACTGTGTAACATTATACAGTGTAAGGTATCTACAGATCGCCAAATTCAGTTTTACTAAAATACTGCCTTAATAGTCAGTAAAAAGTCTTACATTTGAATTTGTGTGGTTTTAATTGCCATAGACTTTGAGGCTGTTGTTAACAATTTTGAGCTTTAAAACTGTAAGTGGACCTGATGTTGTCTTTGTTTCTTTACACCTGCTCATATCTGTTGGAAAAATAGATTTTCCCATTTTGTGAAATATTTCATTTGATATTTGGTCCATTTTTTGGATTGCTTTCATCATTAATATGGTTTTACAGCATCTTAAATTTCTTGTTCATTTTAATTTCATCTTGGTTCATTTTATGTTAAATTTGGTTCACTTTTGTTCCGTTTGTAGGTTGTCATGGTAATTTTGGTTCCTTTTCTTGATTCGTATGTTCATTTGTTTGTTAATTTTATTTAATTAATTATTTGATTGATTCAGTGTTTGTTTCATTTATAACACACCTGAAGCCTGTAGTCTGAAAGAGCTGTAAATGCCTATTTCAGATTTTCTCTTATATGTAACACTGTTATACTAAACACTCTCATGCCACTCTATCATAATAAGTCAGTTTATCTCCAATATGCAGAACATTATCGCTGTGAATACAGGCTACAGCATGATTAGCAAAACGTTTAGAGCCGACATCGAGCTGAATGGCTGAAGATAACCCTGGTCAATGATGTGATTACTGCTTTGGTCTATAATCACGCAATAAAGCAGTAAAATAAATAAATACTACTGGACCCCCCCCCCCCCACTTACAGCAGTTTGCATTAACTTTAGAGAACAAGACACTAGCGCTGCTCTCTTGTCAGTGTATAATGAGAGATACATGAGTGAAACCAATTGAATTAGCTCTGATTACACACAATCAGACTGGGTTTGGCAGAAAGATAGGAGATTTTCTTTATGGAAATGAATTGCTAGAGTGTCTACGCTAAGCTACTAGTGTAACTACATTCAATAATTACATGGTCCCATCTATATTTTGTCTTATTATGGAGACATACACTGGACATTGAAATGCTAAACAAATAAAATCCAGTGTGTTTCATGACACACAATGACAAAGGGACTCCCAGCTCAAGCATACACTATGGTATGCTGTGTGTTATGATCCCCAGTAATGTGGCTTTAGAGTTGCAGCTGAATTGTGCATGTGGAAAATATCACTTAGACTCACTATTACCTTCTAGCAAGTCATTATATTCTGCAAATGTAAACCAAATAAAACCCAAAGAGTGATCTCCTGCTGTTGAACAAATTGGTAATTTGGACCTTTACAAAACATCCTTGAGGTGGATGGATAGGTGAGAAGAATACTCCAACAGCCTTGGATTTACAGATGGACCATGGGTGAGCGATTAAGGAGGTCATGTCATGCTCCTTTTTCCAGTTTGCCTTCTACTATTCATTAACAATTAAAGCAGTGGTTTTAAGAGGTGATATCTTGGGTCAGTTATTTTCTAGACCCACTTTTATGGAATGCATAAGAGGCAAATGTATTTTTAGATCTGCAAATATCCATCCATCCATTTTCTACCCCTTAATCCTCACAAGGGTGAGGGGGATGCGGGAGCCTATCCCAGCTGACATAGGGCAGAGGCAGGGTTCACCCTGGATGAGTCGCCAGTTCATTGCAGGGTTGACACATAGAGACAGACAACCATTCACACTCACATGCCTATGGACAATTTATCGTCACGAATTCACCTAATCCCTAGTGCATGTTTTTGGTTGTGGGAGGAAGCTGGAGAACCCGGAGAACATGCAAACTCCACACAGAAAGGCCCCACCACCCTGAGATTGAACCCAGGACCTTCGAGCTGTGAGGCACGAGTGCTACACACTGCACCACCGTGTCCCCCAGATCTGCAAATAACATAACATTTTTATGAAGCAGTAAATGTTCGGCCTCTTGGTTCAGGCATTATCATCATAGCAAGTCAAAGCTGGATGCCTGCCTGCTGCCGGGCAAGAATACCCCTTCAGCCTCAAAGCTCGGGGTGGAAAAGAAATGAATGAATGAACAAAAACAATCAAGACATACATGAAAGCAAACACTAACATTCAAATAACTGGGACAAAAAGAAAAAATAATCTGCAAGACCACATCAATAAAAAATATTTTTTTTAACCACACACTCTTAGGTTTTTCACACCAGTAGGGCTCTGTATTGGTTCTGGTTCCCAAACCTAAATTTGAACCGGCTGGCACTTTCACACCGGAAAAATAATAAAATAATGACCCCCCCACCCCTGTATATTTGCACTTATTTCCTCATCTATATTGTGTTACTAACTTTAGTTCTGTGCCTCCTCCCCCTCTGTTCTCTCTGGCTATCCTTCATACAGGGCTCTAGATGTCCTGGACGTGTGGTTGCCGGTTGTGGACCGGTCCTGTCACTGTGGTTGTCGTTCAGTGTCTGTGTTATTTGTTGCTCTATTTCTATCCTTTTTTTTTTGTCTCTCTTCTGTCCACTAACCCCAACAGATCGAGGCAGATGGCCGCCTACCGAGAGCTGTTGGTTCTGCTGGAGGCTTTTCTCTTCCCTCCCAATCTTGGATTATGATTGGTGCTATACAAATACAATTGAATTGCATTGAAATTGAATTCAGAGCCTGAAAAGTTGGTTCTCAGCTGGAACCAAAGTAGACGTGTCCTTTCAGTGATGAAGTTTTTCACTCAAATACATTGAGAAATAATAAGCAAACTAAAATATACTTTAAGATTAAAATTTACTTTAAGAAATGATAAAAAATCAAAATAAATATCATGCTTTATGTGAAAATAAGGCACCATATTAGGGTCTGTTGTTCACTGTGCTCCACTCACCATTAATGACGTTTTTCATTAGAATAATTGAACTCCAAGTCTGTGTAAAGGCAGGCTGGTTCACTAGATGGAATCAAGGTTGTAGGGAACCAGAACAGCTCCAGGTCGAGAACCACAGTTTATCTGGTGTGAACAGGATCTCTGCAACCCACTCAGAAGGACCCACCTTTGAGGCCTAACACACCAGTTGAGAACCACTTGATTACAGGCTCAGCAAGTCTCACAAATAAAAATAATGTTAAAATTAATTTCATTTTTCTTGCCTTTGCTGTCATTTTACACCAACATTAGACTGAATACAAAACTTAAGCTGTCATATTTAAGCTCTGTGAGAGAGATGTTTTTTCCACAAACGTCACTTATTTTTATTCCATTGTGAAATGTTTGACAGACAAGGTGACTGGATGACAAAAACAAGCACATCGTAAATGATAGACTCTGAAATCTCACTCATTTCTATGGTTACTTCAATCAGGTCTGCCATTCTGAGCATACTGGGACTGATTACACTTCCTTTCCTATATACCTGGATTGTGTGTGTTTCTCAGTGTGGTACCTTGTTAGCGGTGTTCTTGTGGCTATAGGGCCCAATCCTCGGGCTCTGATTACTCCATGCTTTATTACTCATGATTGTCACCATTATCACCTTCCTCATCAGTAAAAGTGTGGAACTAATAGTAATTGTAATTGTGTAATTGCCCACTTAGTGGTGGAGAGTGTGCCTTTTTTGGTCTTCCCATGGCTCTCTGTTGTCTCTGATAATGTGTAATTAGCTGGGTAATCTTTGGTCTTTGGATCTTGTTTGGAAATTGTTACTTCCTATTTGTTTGCAGTGAGGGAAGACTAACCTGAGGCTCATGAGGAAAGCCAGAAAACTTGGTGTTTTCATCCATGATGCTTGAGATGTAGCAGATCATTGAGGGAGTTCAGAATTAGTAGGTGCCGGATTTTGCGACAAATGCAAATAAGGAAAAGCTAGGACACAAAACATAAAGGAGTGATGTTACTGTTTACTTTGACTTGTATTTCATTGTAGACATATTTCATTCATGTTTTGTCCATTCATTTTGGTGTCATTTGTGAATACAGAGATATACAGTGGTGGCCAGAATTATTAGAACACATGGTATATTTATGAGATTTCATGTGTTTTGTTGAATTGGCTATTAAACTACCAATGAATAAAATATCTACAAAGTCATCATCATCATTATAGAGCCATCATAAGGAGATTTAGGTCATTTTCTTTACAAAAAACAACTATGCCTGTTACTGTCAGTGTCACACAATCATGTTCCTTATACAGTCATTGATTATTGGATTAAATTGGACACAGCTGTGTCATGCTTTTGAATGTACAAGGTTCTCATTAGCTAATGAGTGAGCAACGGGTTGAATACAGGCCCTTTTTAATGCTGTCTGGCAGGTGTTCTAATAATTTTGGCCACCACTGCACACTGCCAGTCAAAAGATTGGACACACCTATTCCTTCAGTGTTTATGTTGTTGGTTTCAGAGGCTGGTAATTCTAATAAACGTATCCTCTGCAGCAGAGGTAGCTGTTGGTCTTCCTTTGCAGTGATGGTCCTCATAAACTTCATTATAGTATTTGATGGTTTTGGTGACTGCACTTAGGGACACATTCAAAGTTCTAGAGATTTGACATTCATGTCTTAATACAATGAAGAACTGTCTTTTGCCATAATATAGATTTGTAGTAGTAGTTGTAGTTGCACTAAAAGGACTATTACGGTAACTCTGTACTCACCCCTTTCTCACAATACAACTGATGCTCTGAAACACATTAAGGGTGCATTCACTCTGCTGCTGTTTAGTTCACTTTAAACACTGCCCTGCTCACACAGATAGTTTTATTCATTTGGAGTGGTGTGAATATGCAATCACACTCTGGTGCAGACCAAGCAAGTGAACTCTAGTCTACTTGAAAATTGGGTGTCTCGGTTCACTTGCAAGTGAACCCTGGTGCAGTTCGCTTACAGTGTGAACACAAATGGACTATCCAGCAAACAAAAAGTAGGGGAGTTGGGGGGTCGTGGGGGTTTCGTCAAGTGCAGTGCATTTATTTATGAGGGATGTGACTGATTCTTTCTTATGCATGATTACAGACATATACAGTACGTGATCTTAAAAGTTTTAAATCCTTGCAATACCTCGCTCAACGTCTGTGTAAACACAGCAGCACATCAGCCTCCTGCGCTCAGCAAAGAGCTATCCAGTATGTTGCTCCATACATGAGACAAATGCACCAGTATTGAAGAAGAAGGTGAATGAGAACGAGAGATGTGCTGCTGTGGTTACACAAAGCAACATGCTGGATAGCTCGTCTGCTGCTCATACTGGGCGATACTGGTGGAAAAAAAAAAAGCATACATTTGGTGTAGCGCCATTGTTTATTTATGGTGAACAAGCTGAATGTGATGGATTTTATGTGTTTGGTCCAGACCAAACAATGAGCCAAGTTTTCTTTTTATGTGTGTTTTTTTCATGTATGGTGAGGACCTGCTGGATGTCTATACTTTTTGGTCAAAGTTCACCGCAGATGTATTTGAAAACAGACCTTTTGGCATGCACCTATTTTCTTTCCATGCTGCACTTAGAGCACCGCAGTGTGCCCTCTATTCTCACCAATGCAATTCATTTGTCCCGTAAGTCTTGTTACAAGTTTTACTGTAAATTGTATTTGACACCATCTCATCATTTTCTTAAGTGGGATTGAATGTCAAACTTTATTTGGCTGCTTTAGTTAAAATGAAAAACATCATTTCTAAACATTTAACAGAAGAAGCCCTAAGTATGAATATCTCAAAAGAATTCCTGGATATGATGTTTAGACAAAAGTATACTTTTAATGCAGAGTTACATACCTGCCTGCAGAATATGAATCTGTGCAGCACAAATAAGCATAAACAACCATGAGTCAGTTGTTTACAGTAAACAAATTTAACCCTTGCCTGCTCCAGGCTCAGTACATTTAACATTTAAAACTCAAGCATTTGTGGAATACACTCCTGATCAAAATTTTAAGACAGTTGAAAAATTGCAAGAATGTACATTTTGCACTGTTGGATCTTAACAAGG
>JAQQAE010013290.1:0-12813 GCA_029823295.1 Pseudamia nigra | reverse complement strand
TTTTACATTTTTTTTCTTCCCATGATGACAGGTGAGGCCGTGCCTCACCTGCCTCCCCTGACTGCACGTCACTGGTTTCAATATCATATGAACGTCTGTCCAAACATTTGGCTCTATATCTGGAACCAAACTAACCAAACTTTGCACATGGGTAAAACAGGCAGATATTGGTTTCACAGTCCCATGTCTGTATCTGTGAACCTATATAACTAAACCCTATAGCTTGAAACTGAACCAGTTTACTTGAACTTTGCCAAAGTAACTTACCACTTAAAGACCTTCATCCGATCAACTTTTAAAATAAATGGTACTTCTCCTTTTTGACAAGGGATATTATTGCTTATAACTCGAAAAGATGCAGTAACTCGAAAGTGTCTGAATGGATTTACTTGATATTTGGAATAACAAGTTTATTGACCACAATACTATTAGAATCCCCATCCTCTCAATTTTTGGGAAAGGTGCTGCCACTGCTTACAACAAGAAAACACAAGAAAATAATGAAAAATTCTGTTATTCTGTGACTGCATTTTTGAGCAGATGTCTTGTAATCACAGGCAATAAAATAACCTCTTGTTATCTTTTACATTTAAATGGTAAAATTCATAAAAATCCAGTCATGTAGATTAATTTTCAGTTTAAAAAAAAAAGATGTCAGTCTATGTTCAATTTTGTACCTTTGAGTCACAAGAATTTAACACATTTATGATTTGAACGTGGAAAAAGTTCAGAAAACACAGATGAAGTTGATTAAAACGACTAGCACTAAGTGTAACAAAGTGATTCAATTACTGCGTATTTGGCATTGACTGTACTTCATGCACAGAGTAAGATTATTGTAAAAATACAATAATTGTCATAGCTCTGGCAGTAGGTAGAAAAGTGTTAGAAAACTGGAAAGAGGGGACAGCAGGTGATTACTGACTGAATGTGAGACAGGTCAGGGAAATTAGAAGAGAATTACATAGGTGTAAATTAGCCTGTAATTCAAACATCACATGCCATTCACTTATGCAATTTTTAATGAAATTAGGTCCCACAGCCCGAAAGATAGCAGGCGAAAGTAGGCGGGACTTGGACTCTGTCTGAAAAACAAAAACAATATTGAAAGAGGTAATAATGCTTAAATGTATAGTAATATAAAGGAATACAACATGACATTGTAAATTTGTGTCTATGAGTCATTTTAAATGGCACATGAATTTAGTTTTATGTCACTGCATAGAAATTATTGCACATCTGGTATGAGTAAGATGTTTAGTTTACATCTGGAGGATTTCAAAAATGTTTCATGTTGAAGATCTGTAACAGGAGATTTTGAGAGGATGAAAAGGTAAAGTGTCCTGTAACATCCTCAATCTCCTGAAAACAGGACAGCTGGATTCCATCTGTTCACTAATGAATAAAACATCTGACCTAAAATAAATTACCGGTACTCAAAACTGTTCTATTAATTTCTGACTTTAGAAACAAGCTTCTTCTGCATTTTAATTAGCCAACATTCTTATGCAAGCAGATGTGTTTATGAGACAATAGATTTGTAGTTACAATTTCATTACACACGCGCATAACTTTTAGACAGGGATGCCCAATGTCTCATTATGCTTCAGAAATTCAGAGGAGATATGAATACTTAGGTTTCTTCTTTACGCATCCCTTTAGTCTTCTCTGTGGAACCTCCTAATTCTACCGTTCCAATACAAAGGCTCGACATCCACAATGCATTACAGAGCACTTTTTTACTGGGTTGCCAAATTGATTATAATTTTGTTAACTTTTGATGATTTCCTTAAATTTTCTTTTCTTTTTGTTGGCTATAATATCGATTTTTATTCATATTGTGGATTGTTTTGTTTAATCTTTTGTACATTTTAGTTACTTTGTTCATTTTGGTTCACTTTCCTGATAATTTTCTTTGTGTTTATACAATTGGTTGATTGTTTTGTTGATTTTTTTGTTCACATTGTGTTAATTTTTTGTCCATTTTACTGTCGATGTCTTAGTATGTTAAGTCTTCATTCTTATTCATCACATTACCATTTAAATTTAAAGAGAATAAGACATGATATGAGGATTTATTTACAATATAAAAGTCAGATACTATAGAATGTTTTGATTAATTTTCAAAAGTTGACTGATGGACACACCACATCTTTGTTTCAAGTGTTGAGACATAAATGACCAAAAACAATTAATCTCTGCTTTTGCATCAGGTACAACTTTCTAAACTTTACTTTCATTAAGTAAAATGAACAATTATAATTTGAAAATGCGGAAAAAACAAGACATGCCCTTTGTCTGACATTACACCAAAATCAACAATAGCGTCACAAGATTGACTCGGTAGAGCTGGGTTGTTGTACAGGAGCCAAAGCTCAGCCTTATTTCAACGTCTTTTCTGGATCTACACCGAAGCATTGTCAGGCAGTGGAGTTCATCAAGGAGAGAATGAGCTGTCTTGAGCCAGACTATTAGCATTGCAAGTAGGGCATGCTGGCTGCATCAAACCCCAGCTTCGATGCTCTGCCAGGGGAAGGACCAGGCCAAAGAGAGCCAGCCAAACATCTGCTCCTGGTTAGAGGTGTCGGCTCCCGCCATTCACAGCAAAGGTTCAAAACCTCAGGGAAAAGTTTCACTTGGCCTCGTCTTGCCTGGGCCACTGCAAGCAGTCCTGTACGCTCCCGTAGGGAACGCAGGTCTGAAGAAAATACCACCGAAAATTCAATTCCACTTTTCCTCTCCGTGCTTCACTCCTCTGACCGAGGCAAATTTCATTACACGCTTATGGACTCATAAAGTTCCTCCAATAACAAAGCGCTGCATCCCGCAGACCAGAGTTCCTACAGAATCAAACGGCTTTGGAGTAAAAGTGCTTGGAGGGCAACTAGCTAAAAGAGGCGAAGTGAGCAGTCATGAGTCTCACCCAGCTTAATTTCATCCTTCCAAAGTGCTGCTTTTTCACAAGACATAAACGGCTATATCTTACATGGCATAAATTAAATATGTTTTAATTGTGCTGCACAGCCTGAGTGACGAAAGGCCATAAAATAGTTTACATATTTTCCCTGTCATCTTGTAACCATACATCAACTGGCATCTAATAAAATCCCCAAATAAAAACCCAAAGCACCAATTACTGGATACTTAGGCCAATTAACAAAAAAGAAACAAAGACGGACTCTGGCAAATGAGAATGAAAACAATTTGGTCACACATCTAACATTAAGCTTCCATTACCGCTCTAATGAGGCAATAAACTTTTCGGAGGTGACTGATCTTCAGATACTGCCAACACGCTATCTGTTGTTGATCTGAGTAATAGTAGATTACCATCTAAGCAGCCAAGCCTAAATTAGGTTCCATATGTGTCTGTCCAAGTTTTTAACATTTTTTTAGCTTTACAAACAAACAAATGTGCCATAAAGATGCTTTCAGGGCTTTATATGACCTAAAACAGACAGCTAATCATGCTTTTCTCACTTTAGTTAATATATTCCTAGCTGTGAACAAGTGGATGAACAACCCTGGAATCCACTCGAACCGAAAGCTACTCAGTAAACAGATGCAAGCAGACACAGTAAACAGAGATGGATCATGCATCATTGTGTGTCACGTGCCTCTAAAATGAAGTCAGGTTTCGTTTTAAGACTTCAGCTGCTTCCTGGAACTCTGGATTAGGTTGTTTGGATACTGGGTTGTTTGTTATTTGGCCATTTGTTTGACAAAGTCTGCACTGAATCACTGTTTTGGAAGGTAGCTGGAAACGGGAGGCTAACATTGAGATTCATTCAGATTCTAAAAACGTTATTGTTTTAGTACAGACTTTAGCATTGACAGAGCAGAGACTGGAGATTTAAGACAACTGAACTAAATGAAAAAAAGAAATGAAGTCACTACAATGCAGAGGGCTGAGCGGGCAGTTCATTGCCATCCAAATAATTAAAATTCTGTTAATTTTATACCTTTGCTGTACTATAAGTCTAATAATGGTGATGACATCAAACAGTCAATGCCTGATGCTTACCTGTAGTTCTCCATAGAGAGGCAGGGTCCCACGCCTTCTGGTTGATTTGTTAAAAAAATAAACAAATAAATAAAAATCATTATTATCATTGATGAGGGAAGCTTGTGGTCCTAATTGAATGATGCTATTATTTATAAGTATGCTATTTTTAAAGTTAAAAGATAATTCTACAAACCACAAATGTTGCACTTTGTTGTGAAACAGTTGAAAGTACAGTATAACACTTGGAAAATCCAGTTACAAAGGCTACAATCTGAATGTACAAGACACCACTTTAACTTCAACTCACCAATATTTACTTCAAGTTGCTTAAGAGTGGTGTTTCTGGAGTGGTGATTTTCTTTTTAAATATTTTCATTTTTATACACACACAGTCATTTTTGTTTACATATTATCCAGGACAAACAAGAGCATATTCTCAACATGTGTTCCCTTACATCTTAGCTCTTCCGCAACTATTTTTAATTATTAACTTTGACACATGAGCATGAAAAGGATTCCCTTCATAGATGTACAGGACAGATGACAGTTGTTAGTGACTTTTTTTAACAGTTTATCCTCAAAGACCGAGCTGGAATTTGCTGAAGTAATGTCATTTTTATTTCTAGTGACATGGGATTTAAATGGAGACCATTGATGTAACTTTATAATCTTCATGACCAATTGCACCTTTACTGCCTTTATCTTTTAAACAGATACCAATTGTATGTGTAGCTGGTGCATAATTCTAATGGGATCTACAATTTACAGACTGAAATTTGTACTTTTTTAAAGTTCTGTCCCATGGTGCCCAGTGAAAGGGGCCGGATGTCAGCCCTCTATTAAAGTTAGGCTTGTAGTGGGTATTCAATGAATAGACTTATCAATGAAAACTATTGTGATAATTTTCCTCACCAGGATACGTATATCGCCCTGACGAAGGCATTCATATATCCACATGAGAAAAAACTATGCTGAGAATGTTACTGGTGGCTTTACAGCTCCCGCTCCTCCACTCTCCTCTCCTGTTTCTATGACTGGCAGCTCGGCACCAAGCAGGGATGTCTCGCTCCGTCTGAACCGCTAGCTCAGTGCCACCTTTGCGTGAGTGTAGTTCTGAGTGCTGAGTGTTGCAGACGGCCACAAACAACTTTGTACGTAACGTCTGTGTGATGGTCATGAGTGAAACCATGCTGCAGGATTGTGCAGATAGCAGGACACACCATCTCCAAACTCTGGTAAGAGCAAAGGAGGTGGACTGTGCATCTATGATAACAACAACTGAGGCTCACAGAGCCAAGCTGTTGACAGATACCGCTCCCCTCTTCTTGAAAGTTTGACTACCACCTGTCGAGTTTGAACTGTTTACATTTCTCTGGTGGCTAACACTAGCCTAGACCTCACGCTGCGTTCCAGAAAACTGGAAATCGGACTTATCCCACTCAGAATGTAGGAATACCAAACTCAAAGAATTAAGATGTAGACAAAAATCGTGGCTGACCGTGACAAGCTAATGTTTGCAGTATTTTTGAAGTGATTCTTTGACATCTAACAAGCTGTTGTTCTTGCAACACAAACGAATCTGAGGAGGAATGAATAGAGAACAAAACTTAATGTAAACTTCAGCATGTTAAATAGAGAGAGAAAAACACTGATGTGATTTTCTGATGATCATCATAATAACAATCTCCCTTAAGTTAAAATGTACTGCATTGTTAATATACCCTCCAATATCGTTAATTGATGATCTATGCTGAAAGGTATTGGGTATGCTCCTAATATTTTTACATTTTACCAATTAACTTTATGAATAGTAACTATCCTGATATATCATCACACAAATTTCTAAGTTGTATTACATTGTGATGCGATCAATCAATACATCTACTTTCTATGTGTAGTAATGTATTTTTATTAATAACAATGTGTATCTTCAAGGGCATTGCCACAGACAAGTCAGAAAACATGGAAGAGCATATCATGGGCACTTTTAGTTAACTGGCTCTTCTTTTTTGTTTGACTTAAAACCAAAATAATTCCACACATCCAGTGTAAAGTTTGGCTGTGAAACCAGCTCCAGTTTTCTTTTAAATGGTTAAAAATGACAATATTTTAAAATCATGGCGTTAATATTGTTAATATCAATCAAAATAATTTCTAGTCCTTCATTAGTTTAGTTAAAGGGCTTTTTTACTATGTTCCATGGTCAAATATCATACGCAGAAAAAACAGAACACTGCAACATCTGCTCCCTCTACAGAAAGCAAGAGCCCACTCTAAGATAATCTAAGAAAATGAAAAGACGTTTGTACACTAATGAAATCATACATCACAGGTAGCTGCTCCTCAGTCCCCCTTACACACTGCAGCTTTTATTGAATTTATTTTTAACAAGTAACAGAAACATTTTCAACCTCTTCAAATACTATCTTACAGACAGAAAAATTAGGGAGCAGCTTCTTCACAAACACCTCAGAGGCAAGAACAGGACTACCTTTCATGTGAAGGTCAAAGGTCAGGAAGAGCCAGGAAAGATGCCTCTGGACCAGAAGGGACGGGCATGTTTTCTCAATTACGCTTTTTTTATTTTAATGTTCTTGCAATGTTAAAGAAAAATCAGTTTAGCTTGGTGGACGGATGACTGAGGACGGCAATTTAAAGGCACAGATTTATGAAGATTCAGAGTGACTTAATTGCTGAAATGAGTAAAAAAAAAAAAAAAGCAAATGTAAACTCTGTTGAATGGTGATATTTTGGATTCATAGACACTGAGCCAAGAGCAGACGAATGCAAAATGAATGTTGCAATGATTTTTGTATCTTTATGCCGGTTTATGTTTGCATGCTTGCATTGTGAAATTAATTTCATGCATTTTCCTTGATATCCAAGCAAGTAGACTCAAAATGTAAACAATGGCCACAATAATCCCAATAGGACTTGTTCACCAAATTGTGCTGCCCAGCTTACAAATTCATGTGTGAAATATTCAAATCCCTTCCTATTCTTTTTTTTTTTGAAAAATGTGAAATTTCCATATGTTCCCCATTTAATGAAAAACTAGTCATCCTGAGTCAATCTTTGCTTCTAAAGGACTAAATCGTCTTATGAAATATGTTTACATTCACCTTTTCACATCAGCTGTTTCAAATTGCATTATTTTTGAATGATTTTAACTGAGTTTTACTCAAATTGCCCCGGGTAATCTTTTTGGAACGTGATGCATTCTCAAAAAATGAGGAGTGGCTGTACATTATCAAGTAAAACGAAGATGACTGGAAAAAAAATATAAACTATGTTGTGTTCATACTGTTTACAATGAAATGCATGTCAAAGAAATTTTAATTGTAATTTACATTGTCCATTTGGTTGAACTTTTTCAGAATTGGATCTGAAAACTCAAAATAACAGCAACAGAAATGATTAAAATAGAGATTTTAGCTGTACAAACATACCGAATGAACCAAAGAAAATATAAAACATAAAGCGTTCTGCTTTCTATCAGTAAAGGTTAGAGGTAAACTGAAATTGACACAAATGTTGGGGCCTGTGAATGATTTTTGGAAACACTCTTTTAACTAAAGACGTTTTCTTATAGAGGTCCAAAGATGTTATCCCTGCTCGGAGGCTGTTGGAAAATCCAATAAATGTGAAGCTACTGAACTTTGAGAACAGGTCTACTCAGCCTGGAAGGCAGTTTCACACCACTGATTTGGTCTGGAGCCTTGAGTTTAAATTGCCATAGCAGGGTGGAGATGGTAAAAAGCTTGGCTCGGGAGAGATCTGAAAAGTCAAATGCTCATATTATATATATATATATATACAAAGGAAAAGGTTTTCTCTTTCTGTGAGTTTCATTTTTCTCTCTGCTGTGCTGCTGCTCTGTTTCTCAATCCTTCCATCCTGTCTCCCTTTGCTATGTTTTAATCTTGCTTTGTTCGCGCTCTCTCTTGTTTTCTCATTTCGAGGGCTGAGGGCTGTGCTGTGAATCTCTAACGCAGCAGGACACCACCGAGTGATAGATGGCCTCTGACAAGGTCCAACACAATCCAACCAGCCATATGCGCCAAGCGAAAAAAAGAGCAAAATTAAAGAGAGATTCACAAGTGGCTGGTGGAGAAACACGCCAGGCTCTTAAGCAAGCAACAGTTTCTGGAGTTCACAGTAATACACTGCCTTTAAAAAGTATTCACCCGCTTCCATTTGGATTTCTTAGTCTGTAAATGGAATTAATGTCAATAAACCTTGGCTGTTTTTTACAAGAATTTAACATGACTGTCCTAAATCAGAGGTGTGGGTAGCCTCACAGTTGATGAAAAGTATATAACGGGTCTTAAGTGATTAATTAATGTCTTAATTTTGATTAAAACAGCAGCGGAATGTTTTTTCATTTATTAACTGAGGTGTTTGGAAGACACTGCATGTCACATACACGTGTTTCAATGACACAAAAGATTTAGTGAAGGCAGAGTGGATGTCTATGACAATGAATGTTCTGGGCTCCCATACACATCATCCATACATATCAAAAACATAAATCATTTTCAAAAAAGTGAACAAACTGTTCAAAATTATCAGTGACTCAAAAATTCAGTCAACACTAGCATGCTCAAGCTGCATTCTTAGTAGAGTAGTTTTGACCCAAATCACAGTGCATCAAATCACAGACACGGTGGTGCAGTGGGTAGCACTCGTGCCTCACAGCTAGAAGGTCCTGGGTTCAATCCCAACACGGAGTGGTGGGGCCTTTCTGTGCGGAGTTTGCATGTTCTCCGTGTGTGGGGTGTATTAGGTATATTAGGCTAGGTGAATTGGTCACTCTAAATTGTGTGAGTGTGAATGGTTGTCTGTCTCTATCTGTCAACTCATGCCTTCACCTGAAGTCAGCCAGGCTCCAGCATCCCCCCTGATGCTTGTGAGGATTAAGGGGTAGAAAATGGATGCATCACAGTGCTTGATCAAACTCCCTAGCGCTGTGTAAGTTTCCCTTTTTTCCTAAGATCAAATCTGTGTCAAAGGAACATGTGTCTGTGTCAGAAATTAAGAAAAGAACAACAGAGATTCTGAGACAACTGTCTGAAGAAGACCTACTGCACTGCTTTGATCAGTGGAAGACCTGAATGCAGCAGTGTGTTGATGCAGGAGAGGAGACTGAAGACAATGAAAAATGTTTTTGTTCAATACAATTGTATTACAGCATTAGTCTAGATTTTTAATAGCCATACTTCATAGACCCCTGTGCCTGGAAGGTCCAGCCACTGGTGAATCAAAAGGAAAAAAAAATCATAGGGGGACTAATCATCACCAATCCATGTCCATATTCAAGTAAGCACCTCATGTTCATAAAGATATGTTTATGGATAAAACCAGAACCCAAAACACAGCCGAGGATAAAACAACTTGAAGCATTCCTTTGTTAAAAGAATTCTTTAATATGCTGAAATTGTACATTTATGAGGATGAGTGATGGGTTCTAGGTAAAACTGACCACTCAGCTGTTTTAAGTTTATAGCAAATTCTGACTGTTCTAGTATTAGGAATCTTATGCTGATGTTTGTTTCTCAAACTACTTCCTGTAGAGTGGAATTTAACCAGTCAGAGGGTTAAACTGTGTGTTTTTGTGCAAAAGAGTGAATACACTGATTTCAGTGCTCATCATCAATGGATGGAGATGAAGACTTAAAAAAAACTCGAACTCCTTATTTATCGCTGATGCACAGCACTTGTCTGCAGCTGCAGTTGTTTTGTAAAGTGCTTTACAAATAAAGTTGGATTGGATTGGAATATACGGTACACAGGTGAAAATTATTACACACCTTCCCTCTTAACAACATCTACAGGTCTGGATGCTTACAATGTGCCAATAATATAGTAAAAGGACACATCCCAGCCTGAGCCTGCCATACCTCTTCACCCTACAGCCTTCTGGAAGGCACCACGCTTTTTATACATGCACCATTAAGGATTTGAATACAGACATATACTGTAACACTTTGTGCAATAGAGTGTGCAATGTACACACTACTGGGCAATATACTGTTTCTTATTCTATTTATCGTATTCTACTTGTTTTTTTATTCTGTGTATTTGTTTGTCATATTTACCTGTCATTATTTATTGTCTATGTTGCAGCAGGATTTATATGGCGCTTATTAAAGTGCATATGACATGATTTTTACATAAACAAGAAAGGCCACCAAATGCAAAAACAAACATATTAAAAACAATATTACGTATAAAAAGCATCCCCCATCACAAACAGAACTGTTACAGCTGAGGAAAAAAGACATTTGTGGATTTCACTGAGAATCCACTGCAAAGGCCAACGCCATATTGATGACATCACAAACAGAACACGGCGCCTGTCAGCAGACAATACAGATTCAAGCTGTATTTGGACGAGACACAGCCGTGACAGCAACTCTGACAGCCCTAACCACATGTCCATTGATGAGAATGATGGTCAAGGCTGTTAAGGGCACGAACGCCTGGGCAACACAGACTGGGAAATAGTTTTAGATCTGTGGCATTGTGTAGTAATTTACATCGATTAATGATGAACATCTTGCCCCCGTATCCGGAGGGTAATTTTACCGATACTCACTGATCCTGCCTTCTAATCAATGACTACAACCACACGTCCTATACACCTCCATAACCGTCAGAATCTTAGCTAAAAACATATCTAAACTATTTCCGGATCAACAAACCACAGCCCACACAACAAGCTATTATGTTCACCGAATCAAACAGTAACAACTCCACCAAATCTTTGCTTTGCCTTATACTGTGTTTCATAAACCAAACGTAAATTTAGATTGCAACACACTCAATGAAAGCTCACACCGAGCTGAATCCAGTAGTACAGTATATAGCTTATGTGTATAACTTTCAAAGTTGATCAAAAGTTGATCCAATTTGAATAAAACTCTATATTTTGGTAAATCCGATTGATATATTTCCAACAACTATAAAATTCCTCAACATACTCTACTTTTTGGGCCACAACACTGTGACAAATGTGATCAGACCTCGTACATAAGAGCGTGTTTTCGTCCGTGAAGTGATGCTGCACAGCAGTGAACGGTCCATTTCTTCAGAAAATCAGGGTCCATAGGAAATCTAAATAACCTAAAACCAAAAATTTTGACACCAACATACAAAACACAATAGAAATAGCTGGTAGTTAACGGAAACAGTCTCTGTTAGTGATGTCATATCCAGTTGACCTAGTTTTACGGACGCTGTCGCATTTTTCCTGGCACTCAATTGAAAATCAATAAATCCCTGGTTTGTGAGTTGGCATTTGATCAATCATCATGTGTTTCTAATGCTTTTGATGTAATGTAAACAGTAACAAAAATGTATTTTTCATGTCATATGCAATTTGAACCATAGCTGTGTCAATTATGACTGTTGAGATTGTCACTTGGAACCTTCACCAAGGATGCCAGTTGATGTATGGCTACAAGATGACAGGGAAAATATGTTTTCAGATCGGCAGCTACAGCATCATAACCTCTTACTTCCGTTTATTTGTGGTCAAAATTTTGCACATTGTGCACACACATACAGGGCGATCTCATAAATAACGGACGACGGAGCAAGAGTCAAATTAAGGAAATAAAATGTGTCTCAGTGGTAATGAAGGAAGCATGTTTGCCCTCAGGATAACAGCTTCATCTATTTATCTGGGTTTTTACGGGGCTCAAACACTCACACATACATAACAGGTATGAGCGTTTCTGCTACATGTCCAAATGTAGGGCCATTTTCTGTTCCTGTTACAGTAATAGACCTTTTCTTCATTTTCTTGGTTATTGTATTAATTTTGTTACTATCTTGCTCATTGTGTTGCTTTTTGTATTTTCTTCTTCATATTGATTCCGTTTTTTATCAATTTTTGTCCATCCTCTTCATTATTCTTTGTATTTTCTGTTTGTTTGTTTTTAATATATTTTTCATCTTCTTGACTATTTTGCTCATTTTTTTATTATTTTGTCTTTATTTTTTTACGTTTGCTCATTTAGTTTCTTGATATTCTATTCATCATAAGGGACATTTTGTTCATGCTTTGTTCATTGTTCATTTTATTTATTGTCTTGTTCACTGTCTGTAATTATTCTGTTTATTTTGGTTCATGTTTATTATTTTGTTTATTCATTTTTGTTAATTATTTTGTTAGCTTTTTCTCATCGTTTTAGTCATGATATTGATTAGGTTCCTTTGAATTTAATGTTGTGAATGCCAACGGTCATTCTTATACATCTTATTATCTTTTACATTTGAATAATAAAAGTGTAAACATTCTATGTCGTGGATTTTTGAGATTGGTACCAAGGTTTGTTTTTGTGGGTTGAGTCAAAGTCATCTGAGAAACACAGTTCTGTTTCATTGGTATGGAATGACTCAGTCAAGAAGACGGTGCTATGATGTGAAATCTGACTCAAAACGTATGTTTTCTAGAGTTCTGGGAAAATGTGGAGGTTGGATGTCATGCAAAACAATCACAGGAGAGGAAAGACTTCTTTCAAACATTTCCCATGCATCAGGCTATTAAAATGACATTCGTTTGCAGGTTGCTGGCACTTGTCTGGGGCATATTGCAAACACATGGAATTACATGTTATGTCCTTTTATGATTTAAACTCTAGGTATTCTAAGTTTTGATGAAGCAAAAACAGACACTTCTGGATGTGTCCATGTGCAAAAGAAAAAAAAATATACAGGCTATATGGCAGTGACGTGCGGTGAAGTTAATGGCTGGTGAGGCACTGACGTCATCAGTCAGATTTACAAACATATGAACCCTA